>JAPWTK010001181.1:0-77150 GCA_029963805.1 Aromia moschata
TCACCTCATTCGGACCTAATTCACTTGCTTGCACGGTATCAATTCGGGGGCATTCATAGTTTTCAGGAAAACGCTCGCGTTGATCAAAAATTTGTCTATTAAATTTTTAGCGAAAGTCGACTACCACGTCCGTCCTCAATGATTTCTTTAACGAACTTATGGCTATATATCACCTCATTCGGACCTAATTCACCTGCTTGCACGGTATCAATCGGGGGTTTCATAGTTTTCAGTAAAACGCTCGCGTTTGAGAAATTGTCTATAAATTTTTTGGTTGAGAGTCGACTGACTGCCCCGTCCCCCTTAACGTACTTATGGTTGTGGGTCCCCCCCTCGGACCTTATTCACTTGCTCGCACGGTTCAATGCGGGGGCATTCATAGTTTTCAGTAAAACACTCGCGTTTGATCGAAAATTTGTCTATTAAATTTTTAGCGAAAGTCGACTACCCCGTCCGTCCTAATGTTTCTTTAACGAACTTATGGCTGTAGATCACCTCATTCGGACCTTATTCACTTGCTTGCACGGTATCAATGCGGGGGCATTCATAGTTTTCAGTAAAACACTCGCGTATGGTCGAAAATTTGTCTATTAAATTTTTTTAGCGAAAGTCGACTACCCCGTCCGTCCTAATGTTTCTTTAACGAACTTATGGCTGTAGATCACCTCATTCGGACCTTATTCACTTGCTTGCACGGTATCAATGCGGGGGCATTCATAGTTTTCAGTAAAACGCTCGCGTTTGATCGAAAATTTGTCTATTAAATTTTTTAGCGAAAGTCGACTACCCCGTCCGTCCTAATGTTTCTTTAACGAACTTATGGCTGTAGATCACCTCATTCGGACCTTATTCACTTGCTTGCACGGTATCAATGCGGGGGCATTCATAGTTTTCAGTAAAACACTCGCGTATGGTCGAAAATTTGTCTATTAAATTTTTTAGCGAAAGTCGACTACCCCGTCCGTCCTAATGTTTCTTTAACGAACTTATGGCTGTAGATCACCTCATTCGGACCTTATTCACTTGCTTGCACGGTATCAATGCGGGGGCATTCATAGTTTTCAGTAAAACGCTCGCGTTTGATCGAAAATTTGTCTATTAAATTTTTTAGCGAAAGTCGACTACCCCGTCCGTCCTAATGTTTCTTTAACGAACTTATGGCTGTAGATCACCTCATTCGGACCTTATTCACTTGCTTGCACGGTATCAATGCGGGGGCATTCATAGTTTTCAGTAAAACGCTCGCGTATGGTCGAAAATTTGTCTATTAAATTTTTTAGCGAAAGTCGACTACCCCGTCCGTCCTAATGTTTCTTTAACGAACTTATGGCTGTAGATCACCTCATTCGGACCTAATTCACTTGCTTGCACGGTATCAATGCGGGGGCGTTCATAGTTTTCAGTAAAACGCTCGCGTTTGATCGAAAATTTGTCTATTAAATTTTTTAGCGAAAGTCGACTACCCCGTCCGTCCTAATGTTTCTTTAACGAACTTATGGCTGTAGATCACCTCATTGGGACCTTATTCACTTGCTTGCACGGTATCAATGCGGGGGCATTAATAGTTTTCAGTAAAACACTCGCGTTTGATCGAAAATTTGTCTATTAAATTTTTTAGCGAAAGTCGACTACCCCGTCCGTCCTAATGTTTCTTTAACGAACTTATGGCTGTAGATCACCTCATTCGGACCTAATTCACTTGCTTGCACGGTATCAATGCGGGGGCATTCATAGTTTTCAGTAAAACGCTCGCGTTTGATCGAAAATTTGTCTATTAAATTTTTTAGCGAAAGTCGACTACCCCGTCCGTCCTAATGTTTCTTTAACGAACTTATGGCTGTAGATCACCTCATTCGGACCTAATTCACTTGCTTGCACGGTATCAATGCGGGGCATTCATAGTTTTCAGTAAAACGCTCGCGTTTGATCGAAAATTTGTCTATTAAATTTTTTAGCGAAAGTCGACTACCCCGTCCGTCCTAATGTTTCTTTAACGAACTTATGGCTGTAGATCACCTCATTCGGACCTTATTCACTTGCTTGCACGGTATCAATGCGGGGGCATTCATAGTTTTCAGTAAAACACTCGCGTTTGATCGAAAATTTGTCTATTAAATTTTTTAGCGAAAGTCGACTACCCCGTCCGTCCTAATGTTTCTTTAACGAACTTATGGCTGTAGATCACCTCATTCGGACCTAATTCACTTGCTTGCACGGTATCAATGCGGGGGCATTCATAGTTTTCAGTAAAACGCTCGCGTATGATCGAAAATTTGTCTATTAAATTTTTTAGCGAAAGTCGACTACCCCGTCCGTCCTAAGGTTTCTTTAACGAACTTATGGCTGTAGATCACCTCATTCGGACCTTATTCACTTGCTTGCACAGTATCAATGCGGGGCATTCATAGTTTTTCAGTAAAACGCTCGCGTTTGATCGAAAATTTGTCTATTAAATTTTTTAGCGAAAGTCGACTACCCCGTCCGTCCTAATGTTTCTTTAACGAACTTATGGCTGTAGATCACCTCATTCGGACCTTATTCACTTGCTTGCACGGTATCAATGCGGGGGCATTCATAGTTTTCAGTAAAACACTCGCGTATGATCGAAAATTTGTCTATTAAATTTTTTAGCGAAAGTCGACTACCCCGTCCGTCCTAATGTTTCTTTAACGAACTTATGGCTGTAGATCACCTCATTCGGACCTTATTCACTTGCTTGCACGGTATCAATGCGGGGGCATTCATAGTTTTCAGTAAAACGCTCGCGTTTGATCGAAAATTTGTCTATTAAATTTTTTAGCGAAAGTCGACTACCCCGTCCGTCCTAATGTTTCTTTAACGAACTTATGGCTGTAGATCACCTCATTCGGACCTTATTCACTTGCTTGCACGGTATCAATGCGGGGGCATTCATAGTTTTCAGTAAAACGCTCGCGTATGATCGAAAATTTGTCTATTAAATTTTTTAGCGAAAGTCGACTACCCCGTCCGTCCTAATGTTTCTTTAACGAACTTATGGCTGTAGATCACCTCATTCGGACCTAATTCACTTGCTTGCACGGTATCAATGCGGGGGCATTCATAGTTTTCAGTAAAACGCTCGCGTTTGATCGAAAATTTGTCTATTAAATTTTTTAGCGAAAGTCGACTACCCCGTCCGTCCTAATGTTTCTTTAACGAACTTATGGCTGTAGATCACCTCATTCGGACCTAATTCACTTGCTTGCACGGTATCAATGCGGGGGCATTCATAGTTTTCAGTAAAACGCTCGCGTTTGATCGAAAATTTGTCTATTAAATTTTTTAGCGAAAGTCGACTACCCCGTCCGTCCTAATGTTTCTTTAACGAACTTATGGCTGTAGATCACCTCATTCGGACCTAATTCACTTGCTTGCACGGTATCAATGCGGGGGCATTCATAGTTTTCAGTAAAACGCTCGCGTTTGATCGAAAATTTGTCTATTAAATTTTTTAGCGAAAGTCGACTACCCCGTCCGTCCTAATGTTTCTTTAACGAACTTATGGCTGTAGATCACCTCATTCGGACCTAATTCACTTGCTTGCACGGTATCAATGCGGGGGCATTCATAGTTTTCAGTAAAACGCTCGCGTATGATCGAAAATTTGTCTATTAAATTTTTTTAGCGAAAGTCGACTACCCCGTCCGTCCTAATGTTTCTTTAACGAACTTATGGCTGTAGATCACCTCATTCGGACCTTATTCACTTGCTTGCACGGTATCAATGCGGGGGGCATTCATAGTTTTCAGTAAAACACTCGCGTATGGTCGAAAATTTGTCTATTAAATTTTTTAGCGAAAGTCGACTACCCCGTCCGTCCTAATGTTTCTTTAACGAACTTATGGCTGTAGATCACCTCATTCGGACCTAATTCACTTGCTTGCACGGTATCAATGCGGGGGCATTCATAGTTTTCAGTAAAACGCTCGCGTTTGATCGAAAATTTGTCTATTAAATTTTTTAGCGAAAGTCGACTACCCCGTCCGTCCTAATGTTTCTTTAACGAACTTATGGCTGTAGATCACCTCATTCGGACCTTATTCACTTGCTTGCACGGTATCAATGCGGGGGCATTCATAGTTTTCAGTAAAACACTCGCGTTTGATCGAAAATTTGTCTATTAAATTTTTTAGCGAAAGTCGACTACCCCGTCCGTCCTAATGTTTCTTTAACGAACTTATGGCTGTAGATCACCTCATTCGGACCTAATTCACTTGCTTGCACGGTATCAATGCGGGGGCATTCATAGTTTTCAGTAAAACGCTCGCGTTTGATCGAAAATTTGTCTATTAAATTTTTTAGCGAAAGTCGACTACCCCGTCCGTCCTAATGTTTCTTTAACGAACTTATGGCTGTAGATCACCTCATTCGGACCTAATTCACTTGCTTGCACGGTATCAATGCGGGGGCATTCATAGTTTTCAGTAAAACACTCGCGTTTGGTCGAAAATTTGTCTATTAAATTTTTTAGCGAAAGTCGACTACCCCGTCCGTCCTAATGTTTCTTTAACGAACTTATGGCTGTAGATCACCTCATTCGGACCTAATTCACTTGCTTGCACGGTATCAATGCGGGGGCATTCATAGTTTTCAGTAAAACGCTCGCGTTTGATCGAAAATTTGTCTATTAAATTTTTTAGCGAAAGTCGACTACCCCGTCCGTCCTAATGTTTCTTTAACGAACTTATGGCTGTAGATCACCTCATTCGGACCTAATTCACTTGCTTGCACGGTATCAATGCGGGGGCATTCATAGTTTTCAGTAAAACACTCGCGTATGGTCGAAAATTTGTCTATTAAATTTTTTAGCGAAAGTCGACTACCCCGTCCGTCCTAATGTTTCTTTAACGAACTTATGGCTGTAGATCACCTCATTCGGACCTAATTCACTTGCTTGCACGGTATCAATGCGGGGGCATTCATAGTTTTCAGTAAAACGCTCGCGTTTGATCGAAAATTTGTCTATTAAATTTTTTAGCGAAAGTCGACTACCCCGTCCGTCCTAATGTTTCTTTAACGAACTTATGGCTGTAGATCACCTCATTCGGACCTTATTCACTTGCTTGCACGGTATCAATGCGGGGGCATTCATAGTTTTCAGTAAAACACTCGCGTTTGATCGAAAATTTGTCTATTAAATTTTTTTAGCGAAAGTCGACTACCCCGTCCGTCCTAATGTTTCTTTAACGAACTTATGGCTGTAGATCACCTCATTCGGACCTTATTCACTTGCTTGCACGGTATCAATGCGGGGGCATTCATAGTTTTCAGTAAAACACTCGCGTTTGATCGAAAATTTGTCTATTAAATTTTTTAGCGAAAGTCGACTACCCCGTCCGTCCTAATGTTTCTTTAACGAACTTATGGCTGTAGATCACCTCATTCGGACCTTATTCACTTGCTTGCACGGTATCAATGCGGGGGCATTCATAGTTTTCAGTAAAACGCTCGCGTTTGATCGAAAATTTGTCTATTAAATTTTTTAGCGAAAGTCGACTACCCCGTCCGTCCTAATGTTTCTTTAACGAACTTATGGCTGTAGATCACCTCATTCGGACCTAATTCACTTGCTTGCACGGTATCAATGCGGGGGCATTCATAGTTTTCAGTAAAACGCTCGCGTTTGATCGAAAATTTGTCTATTAAATTTTTTAGCGAAAGTCGACTACCCCGTCCGTCCTAATGTTTCTTTAACGAACTTATGGCTGTAGATCACCTCATTCGGACCTTATTCACTTGCTTGCACGGTATCAATGCGGGGGCATTCATAGTTTTCAGTAAAACACTCGCGTATGGTCGAAAATTTGTCTATTAAATTTTTTAGCGAAAGTCGACTACCCCGTCCGTCCTAATGTTTCTTTAACGAACTTATGGCTGTAGATCACCTCATTCGGACCTTATTCACTTGCTTGCACGGTATCAATGCGGGGGCATTCATAGTTTTCAGTAAAACACTCGCGTATGGTCGAAAATTTGTCTATTAAATTTTTTAGCGAAAGTCGACTACCCCGTCCGTCCTAATGTTTCTTTAACGAACTTATGGCTGTAGATCACCTCATTCGGACCTAATTCACTTGCTTGCACGGTATCAATGCGGGGGCATTCATAGTTTTCAGTAAAACGCTCGCGTTTGATCGAAAATTTGTCTATTAAATTTTTTAGCGAAAGTCGACTACCCCGTCCGTCCTAATGTTTCTTTAACGAACTTATGGCTGTAGATCACCTCATTCGGACCTAATTCACTTGCTTGCACGGTATCAATGCGGGGGCATTCATAGTTTTCAGTAAAACACTCGCGTTTGATCGAAAATTTGTCTATTAAATTTTTTAGCGAAAGTCGACTACCCCGTCCGTCCTAATGTTTCTTTAACGAACTTATGGCTGTAGATCACCTCATTCGGACCTTATTCACTTGCTTGCACGGTATCAATGCGGGGGCATTCATAGTTTTCAGTAAAACACTCGCGTATGGTCGAAAATTTGTCTATTAAATTTTTTAGCGAAAGTCGACTACCCCGTCCGTCCTAATGTTTCTTTAACGAACTTATGGCTGTAGATCACCTCATTCGGACCTTATTCACTTGCTTGCACGGTATCAATGCGGGGGCATTCATAGTTTTCAGTAAAACGCTCGCGTTTGATCGAAAATTTGTCTATTAAATTTTTTAGCGAAAGTCGACTACCCCGTCCGTCCTAATGTTTCTTTAACGAACTTATGGCTGTAGATCACCTCATTCGGACCTAATTCACTTGCTTGCACGGTATCAATGCGGGGGCATTCATAGTTTTCAGTAAAACGCTCGCGTTTGATCGAAAATTTGTCTATTAAATTTTTTAGCGAAAGTCGACTACCCCGTCCGTCCTAATGTTTCTTTAACGAACTTATGGCTGTAGATCACCTCATTCGGACCTTATTCACTTGCTTGCACGGTATCAATGCGGGGGCATTCATAGTTTTCAGTAAAACGCTCGCGTTTGGTCGAAAATTTGTCTATTAAATTTTTTAGCGAAAGTCGACTACCCCGTCCGTCCTAATGTTTCTTTAACGAACTTATGGCTGTAGATCACCTCATTCGGACCTTATTCACTTGCTTGCACGGTATCAATGCGGGGGCATTCATAGTTTTCAGTAAAACGCTCGCGTTTGATCGAAAATTTGTCTATTAAATTTTTTAGCGAAAGTCGACTACCCCGTCCGTCCTAATGTTTCTTTAACGAACTTATGGCTGTAGATCACCTCATTCGGACCTAATTCACTTGCTTGCACGGTATCAATGCGGGGGCATTCATAGTTTTCAGTAAAACACTCGCGTATGGTCGAAAATTTGTCTATTAAATTTTTTAGCGAAAGTCGACTACCCCGTCCGTCCTAATGTTTCTTTAACGAACTTATGGCTGTAGATCACCTCATTCGGACCTAATTCACTTGCTTGCACGGTATCAATGCGGGGGCATTCATAGTTTTCAGTAAAACGCTCGCGTTTGATCGAAAATTTGTCTATTAAATTTTTTAGCGAAAGTCGACTACCCCGTCCGTCCTAATGTTTCTTTAACGAACTTATGGCTGTAGATCACCTCATTCGGACCTAATTCACTTGCTTGCACGGTATCAATGCGGGGGCATTCATAGTTTTCAGTAAAACACTCGCGTATGGTCGAAAATTTGTCTATTAAATTTTTTTAGCGAAAGTCGACTACCCCGTCCGTCCTAATGTTTCTTTAACGAACTTATGGCTGTAGATCACCTCATTCGGACCTAATTCACTTGCTTGCACGGTATCAATGCGGGGGCATTCATAGTTTTCAGTAAAACGCTCGCGTTTGATCGAAAATTTGTCTATTAAATTTTTTTAGCGAAAGTCGACTACCCCGTCCGTCCTAATGTTTCTTTAACGAACTTATGGCTGTAGATCACCTCATTCGGACCTTATTCACTTGCTTGCACGGTATCAATGCGGGGGCATTCATAGTTTTCAGTAAAACACTCGCGTATGGTCGAAAATTTGTCTATTAAATTTTTTAGCGAAAGTCGACTACCCCGTCCGTCCTAATGTTTCTTTAACGAACTTATGGCTGTAGATCACCTCATTCGGACCTAATTCACTTGCTTGCACGGTATCAATGCGGGGGCATTCATAGTTTTCAGTAAAACGCTCGCGTTTGATCGAAAATTTGTCTATTAAATTTTTTAGCGAAAGTCGACTACCCCGTCCGTCCTAATGTTTCTTTAACGAACTTATGGCTGTAGATCACCTCATTCGGACCTAATTCACTTGCTTGCACGGTATCAATGCGGGGGCATTCATAGTTTTCAGTAAAACGCTCGCGTTTGATCGAAAATTTGTCTATTAAATTTTTTAGCGAAAGTCGACTACCCCGTCCGTCCTAATGTTTCTTTAACGAACTTATGGCTGTAGATCACCTCATTCGGACCTAATTCACTTGCTTGCACGGTATCAATGCGGGGGCATTCATAGTTTTCAGTAAAACACTCGCGTTTGATCGAAAATTTGTCTATTAAATTTTTTAGCGAAAGTCGACTACCCCGTCCGTCCTAATGTTTCTTTAACGAACTTATGGCTGTAGATCACCTCATTCGGACCTAATTCACTTGCTTGCACGGTATCAATGCGGGGGCATTCATAGTTTTCAGTAAAACGCTCGCGTATGATCGAAAATTTGTCTATTAAATTTTTTAGCGAAAGTCGACTACCCCGTCCGTCCTAATGTTTCTTTAACGAACTTATGGCTGTAGATCACCTCATTCGGACCTTATTCACTTGCTTGCACGGTATCAATGCGGGGGCATTCATAGTTTTCAGTAAAACGCTCGCGTATGGTCGAAAATTTGTCTATTAAATTTTTTAGCGAAAGTCGACTACCCCGTCCGTCCTAATGTTTCTTTAACGAACTTATGGCTGTAGATCACCTCATTCGGACCTAATTCACTTGCTTGCACGGTATCAATGCGGGGGCATTCATAGTTTTCAGTAAAACGCTCGCGTTTGATCGAAAATTTGTCTATTAAATTTTTTAGCGAAAGTCGACTACCCCGTCCGTCCTAATGTTTCTTTAACGAACTTATGGCTGTAGATCACCTCATTCGGACCTAATTCACTTGCTTGCACGGTATCAATGCGGGGGCATTCATAGTTTTCAGTAAAACGCTCGCGTTTGATCGAAAATTTGTCTATTAAATTTTTTAGCGAAAGTCGACTACCCCGTCCGTCCTAATGTTTCTTTAACGAACTTTATGGCTGTAGATCACCTCATTCGGACCTAATTCACTTGCTTGCACGGTATCAATGCGGGGGCATTCATAGTTTTCAGTAAAACGCTCGCGTTTGATCGAAAATTTGTCTATTAAATTTTTTAGCGAAAGTCGACTACCCCGTCCGTCCTAATGTTTCTTTAACGAACTTATGGCTGTAGATCACCTCATTCGGACCTAATTCACTTGCTTGCACGGTATCAATGCGGGGGCATTCATAGTTTTCAGTAAAACGCTCGCGTTTGATCGAAAATTTGTCTATTAAATTTTTTAGCGAAAGTCGACTACCCCGTCCGTCCTAATGTTTCTTTAACGAACTTATGGCTGTAGATCACCTCATTCGGACCTAATTCACTTGCTTGCACGGTATCAATGCGGGGGCATTCATAGTTTTCAGTAAAACGCTCGCGTTTGATCGAAAATTTGTCTATTAAATTTTTTAGCGAAAGTCGACTACCCCGTCCGTCCTAATGTTTCTTTAACGAACTTATGGCTGTAGATCACCTCATTCGGACCTTATTCACTTGCTTGCACGGTATCAATGCGGGGGCATTCATAGTTTTCAGTAAAACACTCGCGTTTGATCGAAAATTTGTCTATTAAATTTTTTAGCGAAAGTCGACTACCCCGTCCGTCCTAATGTTTCTTTAACGAACTTATGGCTGTAGATCACCTCATTCGGACCTAATTCACTTGCTTGCACGGTATCAATGCGGGGGCATTCATAGTTTTCAGTAAAACGCTCGCGTTTGGTCGAAAATTTGTCTATTAAATTTTTTAGCGAAAGTCGACTACCCCGTCCGTCCTAATGTTTCTTTAACGAACTTATGGCTGTAGATCACCTCATTCGGACCTAATTCACTTGCTTGCACGGTATCAATGCGGGGGCATTCATAGTTTTCAGTAAAACGCTCGCGTTTGATCGAAAATTTGTCTATTAAATTTTTTAGCGAAAGTCGACTACCCCGTCCGTCCTAATGTTTCTTTAACGAACTTATGGCTGTAGATCACCTCATTCGGACCTAATTCACTTGCTTGCACGGTATCAATGCGGGGGCATTCATAGTTTTCAGTAAAACGCTCGCGTTTGATCGAAAATTTGTCTATTAAATTTTTTAGCGAAAGTCGACTACCCCGTCCGTCCTAATGTTTCTTTAACGAACTTATGGCTGTAGATCACCTCATTCGGACCTTATTCACTTGCTTGCACGGTATCAATGCGGGGGCATTCATAGTTTTCAGTAAAACGCTCGCGTTTGATCGAAAATTTGTCTATTAAATTTTTTAGCGAAAGTCGACTACCCCGTCCGTCCTAATGTTTCTTTAACGAACTTATGGCTGTAGATCACCTCATTCGGACCTAATTCACTTGCTTGCACGGTATCAATGCGGGGGCATTCATAGTTTTCAGTAAAACACTCGCGTATGGTCGAAAATTTGTCTATTAAATTTTTTAGCGAAAGTCGACTACCCCGTCCGTCCTAATGTTTCTTTAACGAACTTATGGCTGTAGATCACCTCATTCGGACCTAATTCACTTGCTTGCACGGTATCAATGCGGGGGCATTCATAGTTTTCAGTAAAACGCTCGCGTATGGTCGAAAATTTGTCTATTAAATTTTTTAGCGAAAGTCGACTACCCCGTCCGTCCTAATGTTTCTTTAACGAACTTATGGCTGTAGATCACCTCATTCGGACCTTATTCACTTGCTTGCACGGTATCAATGCGGGGGCATTCATAGTTTTCAGTAAAACACTCGCGTATGGTCGAAAATTTGTCTATTAAATTTTTTAGCGAAAGTCGACTACCCCGTCCGTCCTAATGTTTCTTTAACGAACTTATGGCTGTAGATCACCTCATTCGGACCTAATTCACTTGCTTGCACGGTATCAATGCGGGGGCATTCATAGTTTTCAGTAAAACGCTCGCGTTTGATCGAAAATTTGTCTATTAAATTTTTTAGCGAAAGTCGACTACCCCGTCCGTCCTAATGTTTCTTTAACGAACTTATGGCTGTAGATCACCTCATTCGGACCTAATTCACTTGCTTGCACGGTATCAATGCGGGGGCATTCATAGTTTTCAGTAAAACGCTCGCGTTTGATCGAAAATTTGTCTATTAAATTTTTTAGCGAAAGTCGACTACCCCGTCCGTCCTAATGTTTCTTTAACGAACTTATGGCTATAGATCACCTCATTCGGACCTAATTCACTTGCTTGCACGGTATCAATGCGGGGGCATTCATAGTTTTCAGTAAAACACTCGCGTTTGATCGAAAATTTGTCTATTAAATTTTTTAGCGAAAGTCGACTACCCCGTCCGTCCTAATGTTTCTTTAACGAACTTATGGCTGTAGATCACCTCATTCGGACCTAATTCACTTGCTTGCACGGTATCAATGCGGGGGCATTCATAGTTTTCAGTAAAACGCTCGCGTCTGATCGAAAATTTGTCTATTAAATTTTTTTAGCGAAAGTCGACTACCCCGTCCGTCCTAATGTTTCTTTAACGAACTTATGGCTGTAGATCACCTCATTCGGACCTTAATTCACTTGCTTGCACGGTATCAATGCGGGGGCATTCATAGTTTTCAGTAAAACACTCGCGTATGGTCGAAAATTTGTCTATTAAATTTTTTAGCGAAAGTCGACTACCCCGTCCGTCCTAATGTTTCTTTAACGAACTTATGGCTGTAGATCACCTCATTCGGACCTAATTCACTTGCTTGCACGGTATCAATGCGGGGGCATTCATAGTTTTCAGTAAAACGCTCGCGTTTGATCGAAAATTTGTCTATTAAATTTTTTAGCGAAAGTCGACTACCCCGTCCGTCCTAATGTTTCTTTAACGAACTTATGGCTGTAGATCACCTCATTCGGACCTAATTCACTTGCTTGCACGGTATCAATGCGGGGGCATTCATAGTTTTCAGTAAAACGCTCGCGTTTGATCGAAAATTTGTCTATTAAATTTTTTAGCGAAAGTCGACTACCCCGTCCGTCCTAATGTTTCTTTAACGAACTTATGGCTGTAGATCACCTCATTCGGACCTAATTCACTTGCTTGCACGGTATCAATGCGGGGGCATTCATAGTTTTCAGTAAAACACTCGCGTTTGATCGAAAATTTGTCTATTAAATTTTTTAGCGAAAGTCGACTACCCCGTCCGTCCTAATGTTTCTTTAACGAACTTATGGCTGTAGATCACCTCATTCGGACCTAATTCACTTGCTTGCACGGTATCAATGCGGGGGCATTCATAGTTTTCAGTAAAACACTCGCGTATGGTCGAAAATTTGTCTATTAAATTTTTTAGCGAAAGTCGACTACCCCGTCCGTCCTAATGTTTCTTTAACGAACTTATGGCTGTAGATCACCTCATTCGGACCTTATTCACTTGCTTGCACGGTATCAATGCGGGGGCATTCATAGTTTTCAGTAAAACACTCGCGTATGATCGAAAATTTGTCTATTAAATTTTTTAGCGAAAGTCGACTACCCCGTCCGTCCTAATGTTTCTTTAACGAACTTATGGCTGTAGATCACCTCATTCGGACCTAATTCACTTGCTTGCACGGTATCAATGCGGGGGCATTCATAGTTTTCAGTAAAACACTCGCGTATGGTCGAAAATTTGTCTATTAAATTTTTTTAGCGAAAGTCGACTACCCCGTCCGTCCTAATGTTTCTTTAACGAACTTATGGCTGTAGATCACCTCATTCGGACCTAATTCACTTGCTTGCACGGTATCAATGCGGGGGCATTCATAGTTTTCAGTAAAACGCTCGCGTATGATCGAAAATTTGTCTATTAAATTTTTTAGCGAAAGTCGACTACCCCGTCCGTCCTAATGTTTCTTTAACGAACTTATGGCTGTAGATCACCTCATTCGGACCTAATTCACTTGCTTGCACGGTATCAATGCGGGGGCATTCATAGTTTTCAGTAAAACGCTCGCGTTTGATCGAAAATTTGTCTATTAAATTTTTTTAGCGAAAGTCGACTACCCCGTCCGTCCTAATGTTTCTTTAACGAACTTATGGCTGTAGATCACCTCATTCGGACCTTATTCACTTGCTTGCACGGTATCAATGCGGGGGCATTCATAGTTTTCAGTAAAACGCTCGCGTATGATCGAAAATTTGTCTATTAAATTTTTTAGCGAAAGTCGACTACCCCGTCCGTCCTAATGTTTCTTTAACGAACTTATGGCTGTAGATCACCTCATTCGGACCTAATTCACTTGCTTGCACGGTATCAATGCGGGGGCATTCATAGTTTTCAGTAAAACACTCGCGTTTGATCGAAAATTTGTCTATTAAATTTTTTAGCGAAAGTCGACTACCCCGTCCGTCCTAATGTTTCTTTAACGAACTTATGGCTGTAGATCACCTCATTCGGACCTAATTCACTTGCTTGCACGGTATCAATGCGGGGGCATTCATAGTTTTCAGTAAAACGCTCGCGTATGATCGAAAATTTGTCTATTAAATTTTTTAGCGAAAGTCGACTACCCCGTCCGTCCTAATGTTTCTTTAACGAACTTATGGCTGTAGATCACCTCATTCGGACCTAATTCACTTGCTTGCACGGTATCAATGCGGGGGCATTCATAGTTTTCAGTAAAACACTCGCGTTTGATCGAAAATTTGTCTATTAAATTTTTTAGCGAAAGTCGACTACCCCGTCCGTCCTAATGTTTCTTTAACGAACTTATGGCTGTAGATCACCTCATTCGGACCTAATTCACTTGCTTGCACGGTATCAATGCGGGGGCATTCATAGTTTTCAGTAAAACGCTCGCGTTTGATCGAAAATTTGTCTATTAAATTTTTTAGCGAAAGTCGACTACCCCGTCCGTCCTAATGTTTCTTTAACGAACTTATGGCTGTAGATCACCTCATTCGGACCTAATTCACTTGCTTGCACGGTATCAATGCGGGGGCATTCATAGTTTTCAGTAAAACACTCGCGTTTGGTCGAAAATTTGTCTATTAAATTTTTTAGCGAAAGTCGACTACCCCGTCCGTCCTAATGTTTCTTTAACGAACTTATGGCTGTAGATCACCTCATTCGGACCTAATTCACTTGCTTGCACGGTATCAATGCGGGGGCATTCATAGTTTTCAGTAAAACGCTCGCGTTTGATCGAAAATTTGTCTATTAAATTTTTTAGCGAAAGTCGACTACCCCGTCCGTCCTAATGTTTCTTTAACGAACTTATGGCTGTAGATCACCTCATTCGGACCTAATTCACTTGCTTGCACGGTATCAATGCGGGGGCATTCATAGTTTTCAGTAAAACGCTCGCGTTTGATCGAAAATTTGTCTATTAAATTTTTTAGCGAAAGTCGACTACCCCGTCCGTCCTAATGTTTCTTTAACGAACTTATGGCTGTAGATCACCTCATTCGGACCTAATCCACTTGCTTGCACGGTATCAATGCGGGGGCATTCATAGTTTTCAGTAAAACGCTCGCGTTTGATCGAAAATTTGTCTATTAAATTTTTTAGCGAAAGTCGACTACCCCGTCCGTCCTAATGTTTCTTTAACGAACTTATGGCTGTAGATCACCTCATTCGGACCTAATTCACTTGCTTGCACGGTATCAATGCGGGGGCATTCATAGTTTTCAGTAAAACGCTCGCGTTTGATCGAAAATTTGTCTATTAAATTTTTTAGCGAAAGTCGACTACCCCGTCCGTCCTAATGTTTCTTTAACGAACTTATGGCTGTAGATCACCTCATTCGGACCTAATTCACTTGCTTGCACGGTATCAATGCGGGGGCATTCATAGTTTTCAGTAAAACACTCGCGTATGATCGAAAATTTGTCTATTAAATTTTTTAGCGAAAGTCGACTACCCCGTCCGTCCTAATGTTTCTTTAACGAACTTATGGCTGTAGATCACCTCATTCGGACCTTATTCACTTGCTTGCACGGTATCAATGCGGGGGCATTCATAGTTTTCAGTAAAACGCTCGCGTTTGATCGAAAATTTGTCTATTAAATTTTTTAGCGAAAGTCGACTACCCCGTCCGTCCTAATGTTTCTTTAACGAACTTATGGCTGTAGATCACCTCATTCGGACCTAATTCACTTGCTTGCACGGTATCAATGCGGGGGCATTCATAGTTTTCAGTAAAACGCTCGCGTTTGATCGAAAATTTGTCTATTAAATTTTTTTAGCGAAAGTCGACTACCCCGTCCGTCCTAATGTTTCTTTAACGAACTTATGGCTGTAGATCACCTCATTCGGACCTAATTCACTTGCTTGCACGGTATCAATGCGGGGGCATTCATAGTTTTCAGTAAAACACTCGCGTATGGTCGAAAATTTGTCTATTAAATTTTTTAGCGAAAGTCGACTACCCCGTCCGTCCTAATGTTTCTTTAACGAACTTATGGCTGTAGATCACCTCATTCGGACCTAATTCACTTGCTTGCACGGTATCAATGCGGGGGCATTCATAGTTTTCAGTAAAACGCTCGCGTTTGATCGAAAATTTGTCTATTAAATTTTTTAGCGAAAGTCGACTACCCCGTCCGTCCTAATGTTTCTTTAACGAACTTATGGCTGTAGATCACCTCATTCGGACCTAATTCACTTGCTTGCACGGTATCAATGCGGGGGCATTCATAGTTTTCAGTAAAACGCTCGCGTTTGATCGAAAATTTGTCTATTAAATTTTTTAGCGAAAGTCGACTACCCCGTCCGTCCTAATGTTTCTTTAACGAACTTATGGCTGTAGATCACCTCATTCGGACCTAATTCACTTGCTTGCACGGTATCAATGCGGGGGCATTCATAGTTTTCAGTAAAACACTCGCGTATGGTCGAAAATTTGTCTATTAAATTTTTTAGCGAAAGTCGACTACCCCGTCCGTCCTAATGTTTCTTTAACGAACTTATGGCTGTAGATCACCTCATTCGGACCTAATTCACTTGCTTGCACGGTATCAATGCGGGGGCATTCATAGTTTTCAGTAAAACGCTCGCGTATGATCGAAAATTTGTCTATTAAATTTTTTTAGCGAAAGTCGACTACCCCGTCCGTCCTAATGTTTCTTTAACGAACTTATGGCTGTAGATCACCTCATTCGGACCTTATTCACTTGCTTGCACGGTATCAATGCGGGGGCATTCATAGTTTTCAGTAAAACACTCGCGTATGGTCGAAAATTTGTCTATTAAATTTTTTAGCGAAAGTCGACTACCCCGTCCGTCCTAATGTTTCTTTAACGAACTTATGGCTGTAGATCACCTCATTCGGACCTAATTCACTTGCTTGCACGGTATCAATGCGGGGGCATTCATAGTTTTCAGTAAAACGCTCGCGTTTGATCGAAAATTTGTCTATTAAATTTTTTAGCGAAAGTCGACTACCCCGTCCGTCCTAATGTTTCTTTAACGAACTTATGGCTGTAGATCACCTCATTCGGACCTAATTCACTTGCTTGCACGGTATCAATGCGGGGGCATTCATAGTTTTCAGTAAAACGCTCGCGTTTGGTCGAAAATTTGTCTATTAAATTTTTTAGCGAAAGTCGACTACCCCGTCCGTCCTAATGTTTCTTTAACGAACTTATGGCTGTAGATCACCTCATTCGGACCTAATTCACTTGCTTGCACGGTATCAATGCGGGGGCATTAATAGTTTTCAGTAAAACGCTCGCGTATGATCGAAAATTTGTCTATTAAATTTTTTAGCGAAAGTCGACTACCCCGTCCGTCCTAATGTTTCTTTAACGAACTTATGGCTGTAGATCACCTCATTCGGACCTAATTCACTTGCTTGCACGGTATCAATGCGGGGGGCATTCATAGTTTTCAGTAAAACACTCGCGTATGGTCGAAAATTGTCTATTAAATTTTTTAGCGAAAGTCGACTACCCCGTCCGTCCTAATGTTTCTTTAACGAACTTATGGCTGTAGATCACCTCATTCGGACCTAATTCACTTGCTTGCACGGTATCAATGCGGGGGCATTCATAGTTTTCAGTAAAACGCTCGCGTTTGATCGAAAATTTGTCTATTAAATTTTTTTAGCGAAAGTCGACTACCCCGTCCGTCCTAATGTTTCTTTAACGAACTTATGGTTGTAGATCACCTCATTCGGACCTAATTCACTTGCTTGCACGGTATCAATGCGGGGGCATTCATAGTTTTCAGTAAAACGCTCGCGTTTGATCGAAAATTTGTCTATTAAATTTTTTAGCGAAAGTCGACTACCCCGTCCGTCCTAATGTTTCTTTAACGAACTTATGGCTGTAGATCACCTCATTCGGACCTTATTCACTTGCTTGCACGGTATCAATGCGGGGGGCATTAATAGTTTTCAGTAAAACGCTCGCGTTTGATCGAAAATTTGTCTATTAAATTTTTTAGCGAAAGTCGACTACCCCGTCCGTCCTAATGTTTCTTTAACGAACTTATGGCTGTAGATCACCTCATTCGGACCTAATTCACTTGCTTGCACGGTATCAATGCGGGGGCATTCATAGTTTTCAGTAAAACACTCGCGTTTGATCGAAAAGTTGTCTATTAAATTTTTTAGCGAAAGTCGACTACCCCGTCCGTCCTAATGTTTCTTTAACGAACTTATGGCTGTAGATCACCTCATTCGGACCTAATTCACTTGCTTGCACGGTATCAATGCGGGGGTATTCATAGTTTTCAGTAAAACGCTCGCGTCTGATCGAAAATTTGTCTATTAAATTTTTTAGCGAAAGTCGACTACCCCGTCCGTCCTAATGTTTCTTTAACGAACTTATGGCTGTAGATCACCTCATTTGGACCTTATTCACTTGCTTGCACGGTATCAATGCGGGGGCATTCATAGTTTTCAGTAAAACGCTCGCGTTTGATCGAAAATTTGTCTATTAAATTTTTTAGCGAAAGTCGACTACCCCGTCCGTCCTAATGTTTCTTTAACGAACTTATGGCTGTAGATCACCTCATTCGGACCTAATTCACTTGCTTGCACGGTATCAATGCGGGGGCATTCATAGTTTTCAGTAAAACACTCGCGTTTGACCGAAAATTTGTCTATTAAATTTTTTAGCGAAAGTCGACTACCCCGTCCGTCCTAATGTTTCTTTAACGAACTTATGGCTGTAGATCACCTCATTCGGACCTAATTCACTTGCTTGCACGGTATCAATGCGGGGGCATTCATAGTTTTCAGTAAAACGCTCGCGTTTGATCGAAAATTTGTCTATTAAATTTTTAGCGAAAGTCGACTACCCCGTCCGTCCTAATGTTTCTTTAACGAACTTATGGCTGTAGATCACCTCATTCGGACCCAATTCACTTGCTTGCACGGTATCAATGCGGGGGCATTCATAGTTTTCAGTAAAACACTCGCGTTATGGTCGAAAATTTGTCTATTAAATTTTTTAGCGAAAGTCGACTACCCCGTCCGTCCTAATGTTTCTTTAACGAACTTATGGCTGTAGATCACCTCATTCGGACCTTATTCACTTGCTTGTACGGTATCAATGCGGGGGCATTCATAGTTTTCAGTAAAACACTCGCGTTTGATCGAAAATTTGTCTATTAAATTCTTTAGCGAAAGTCGACTACCCCGTCCGTCCTAATGTTTCTTTAACGAACTTATGGCTGTAGATCACCTCATTCGGACCTAATTCACTTGCTTGCACGGTATCAATGCGGGGGCATTAATAGTTTTCAGTAAAACACTCGCGTATGGTCGAAAATTTGTCAATTAAATTTTTTAGCGAAAGTCGACTACCCCGTCCGTCCTAATGTTTCTTTAACGAACTTATGGCTGTAGATCACCTCATTCGGACCTAATTCACTTGCTTGCACGGTATCAATGCGGGGGCATTCATAGTTTTCAGTAAAACGCTCGCGTTTGATCGAAAATTTGTCTATTAAATTTTTTAGCGAAAGTCGACTACCCCGTCCGTCCTAATGTTTCTTTAACGAACTTATGGCTGTAGATCACCTCATTCGGACCTTATTCACTTGCTTGCACGGTATCAATGCGGGGGCATTCATAGTTTTCAGTAAAACACTCGCGTATGGTCGAAAATTTGTCTATTAAATTTTTTGCGAAAGTCGACTACCCCGTCCGTCCTAATGTTTCTTTAACGAACTTATGGCTGTAGATCACCTCATTCGGAACTAATTCACTTGCTTGCACGGTATCAATGCGGGGGCATTCATAGTTTTCAGTAAAACGCTCGCGTTTGATCGAAAATTTGTCTATTAAATTTTTTAGCGAAAGTCGACTACCCCGTCCGTCCTAATGTTTCTTTAACGAACTTATGGCTGTAGATCACCTCATTCGGACCTAATTCACTTGCTTGCACGGTATCAATGCGGGGGCATTCATAGTTTTCAGTAAAACACTCGCGTATGGTCGAAAATTTGTCTATTAAATTTTTTAGCGAAAGTCGACTACCCCGTCCGTCCTAATGTTTCTTTAACGAACTTTATGGCTGTAGATCACCTCATTCGGACCTAATTCACTTGCTTGCACGGTATCAATGCGGGGGCATTCATAGTTTTCAGTAAAACGCTCGCGTTTGATCGAAAATTTGTCTATTAAATTTTTTAGCGAAAGTCGACTACCCCGTCCGTCCTAATGTTTCTTTAACGAACTTATGGCTGCAGATCACCTCATTTGGACCTAATTCACTTGCTTGCACGGTATCAATGCGGGGGCATTCATAGTTTTCAGTAAAAACCTCGCGTATGGTCGAAAATTTGTCTATTAAATTTTTTAGCGAAAGTCGACTACCCCGTCCGTCCTAATGTTTCTTTAACGAACTTATGGCTGTAGATCACCTCATTCGGACCTAATTCACTTGCTTGCACGGTATCAATGCGGGGGCATTCATAGTTTTCAGTAAAACACTCGCGTATGGTCGAAAATTTGTCTATTAAATTTTTTAGCGAAAGTCGACTACCCCGTCCGTCCTAATGTTTCTTTAACGAACTTATGGCTGTAGATCACCTCATTCGGACCTAATTCACTTGCTTGCACGGTATCAATGCGGGGGCATTCATAGTTTTCAGTAAAACGCTCGCGTTTGGTCGAAAATTTGTCTATTAAATTTTTTTAGCGAAAGTCGACTACCCCCGTCCGTCCTAATGTTTCTTTAACGAACTTATGGCTGTAGATCACCTCATTCGGACCTAATTCACTTGCTTGCACGGTATCAATGCGGGGGCATTCATAGTTTTCAGTAAAACACTCGCGTATGGTCGAAAATTTGTCTATTAAATTTTTTAGCGAAAGTCGACTACCCCGTCCGTCCTAATGTTTCTTTAACGAACTTATGGCTGTAGATCACCTCATTCGGACCTAATTCACTTGCTTGCACGGTATCAATGCGGGGGCATTCATAGTTTTCAGTAAAACGCTCGCGTTTGATCGAAAATTTGTCTATTAAATTTTTTAGCGAAAGTCGACTACCCCGTCCGTCCTAATGTTTCTTTAACGAACTTATGGCTGTAGATCACCTCATTCGGACCTAATTCACTTGCTTGCACGGTATCAATGCGGGGGCATTCATAGTTTTCAGTAAAACGCTCGCGTTTGATCGAAAATTTGTCTATTAAATTTTTTTAGCGAAAGTCGACTACCCCGTCCGTCCTAATGTTTCTTTAACGAACTTATGGCTGTAGATCACCTCATTCGGACCTAATTCACTTGCTTGCACGGTATCAATGCGGGGGCATTCATAGTTTTCAGTAAAACACTCGCGTCTGATCGAAAATTTGTCTATTAAAATTTTTTAGCGAAAGTCGACTATCCCGTCCGTCCTAATGTTTCTTTAACGAACTTATGGCTGTAGATCACCTCATTCGGACCTAATTCACTTGCTTGCACGGTATCAATGCGGGGGCATTCATAGTTTTCAGTAAAACACTCGCGTTTGGTCGAAAATTTGTCTATTAAATTTTTTAGCGAAAGTCGACTACCCCGTCCGTCCTAATGTTTCTTTAACGAACTTATGGCTGTAGATCACCTCATTCGGACCTAATTCACTTGCTTGCACGGTATCAATGCGGGGGCATTCATAGTTTTCAGTAAAACACTCGCGTATGATCGAAAATTTGTCTATTAAATTTTTTAGCGAAAGTCGACTACCCCGTCCGTCCTAATGTTTCTTTAACGAACTTATGGCTGTAGATCACCTCATTCGGACCTAATTCACTTGCTTGCACGGTATCAATGCGGGGGCATTCATAGTTTTCAGTAAAACACTCGCGTATGGTCGAAAATTTGTCTATTAAATTTTTTAGCGAAAGTCGACTACCCCGTCCGTCCTAATGTTTCTTTAACGAACTTATGGCTGTAGATCACCTCATTCGGACCTAATTCACTTGCTTGCACGGTATCAATGCGGGGGGCATTCATAGTTTTCAGTAAAACACTCGCGTTTGATCGAAAATTTGTCTATTAAATTTTTTAGCGAAAGTCGACTACCCCGTCCGTCCTAATGTTTCTTTAACGAACTTATGGCTGTAGATCACCTCATTCGGACCTAATTCACTTGCTTGCACGGTATCAATGCGGGGGCATTCATAGTTTTCAGTAAAACACTCGCGTATGGTCGAAAATTTGTCTATTAAATTTTTTAGCGAAAGTCGACTACCCCGTCCGTCCTAATGTTTCTTTAACGAACTTATGGCTGTAGATCACCTCATTCGGACCTAATTCACTTGCTTGCACGGTATCAATGCGGGGGCATTCATAGTTTTCAGTAAAACACTCGCGTATGGTCGAAAATTTGTCTATTAAATTTTTTAGCGAAAGTCGACTACCCCGTCCGTCCTAATGTTTCTTTAACGAACTTATGGCTGTAGATCACCTCATTCGGACCTAATTCACTTGCTTGCACGGTATCAATGCGGGGGCATTCATAGTTTTCAGTAAAACGCTCGCGTTTGATCGAAAATTTGTCTATTAAATTTTTTTAGCGAAAGTCGACTACCCCGTCCGTCCTAATGTTTCTTTAACGAACTTATGGCTGTAGATCACCTCATTCGGACCTTATTCACTTGCTTGCACGGTATCAATGCGGGGGCATTCATAGTTTTCAGTAAAACGCTCGCGTTTGATCGAAAATTTGTCTATTAAATTTTTTAGCGAAAGTCGACTACCCCGTCCGTCCTAATGTTTCTTTAACGAACTTATGGCTGTAGATCACCTCATTCGGACCTAATTCACTTGCTTGCACGGTATCAATGCGGGGGCATTCATAGTTTTCAGTAAAACACTCGCGTTTGACCGAAAATTTGTCTATTAAATTTTTTAGCGAAAGTCGACTACCCCGTCCGTCCTAATGTTTCTTTAACGAACTTATGGCTGTAGATCACCTCATTCGGACCTAATTCACTTGCTTGCACGGTATCAATGCGGGGGCATTCATAGTTTTCAGTAAAACGCTCGCGTTTGACCGAAAATTTGTCTATTAAATTTTTTAGCGAAAGTCGACTACCCCGTCCGTCCTAATGTTTCTTTAACGAACTTATGGCTGTAGATCACCTCATTCGGACCTATTTCACTTGCTTGCACGGTATCAATGCGGGGGCATTCATAGTTTTCAGTAAAACACTCGCGTTTGATCGAAAATTTGTCTATTAAATTTTTTTAGCGAAAGTCGACTACCCCGTCCGTCCTAATGTTTCTTTAACGAACTTATGGCTGTAGATCACCTCATTCGGACCTTATTCACTTGCTTGCACGGTATCAATGCGGGGGCATTCATAGTTTTCAGTAAAACGCTCGCGTTTGATCGAAAATTTGTCTATTAAATTTTTAGCGAAAGTCGACTACCCCGTCCGTCCTAATGTTTCTTTAACGAACTTATGGCTGTAGATCACCTCATTCGGACCTAATTCACTTGCTTGCACGGTATCAATGCGGGGGCATTCATAGTTTTCAGTAAAACGCTCGCGTTTGATCGAAAATTTGTCTATTAAATTTTTTAGCGAAAGTCGACTACCCCGTCCGTCCTAATGTTTCTTTAACGAACTTATGGCTGTAGATCACCTCATTCGGACCTAATTCACTTGCTTGCACGGTATCAATGCGGGGGCATTCATAGTTTTCAGTAAAACACTCGCGTATGGTCGAAAATTTGTCTATTAAATTTTTTTAGCGAAAGTCGACTACCCCGTCCGTCCTAATGTTTCTTTAACGAACTTTATGGCTGTAGATCACCTCATTCGGACCTAATTCACTTGCTTGCACGGTATCAATGCGGGGGCATTCATAGTTTTCAGTAAAACGCTCGCGTTTGATCGAAAATTTGTCTATTAAATTTTTTAGCGAAAGTCGACTACCCCGTCCGTCCTAATGTTTCTTTAACGAACTTATGGCTGTAGATCACCTCATTCGGACCTAATTCACTTGCTTGCACGGTATCAATGCGGGGGCATTCATAGTTTTCAGTAAAACACTCGCGTTTGACCGAAAATTTGTCTATTAAATTTTTTAGCGAAAGTCGACTACCCCGTCCGTCCTAATGTTTCTTTAACGAACTTATGGCTTGACCTCATTCGGACCTAATTCACTTGCTTGCACGGTATCAATGCGGGGGCATTCATAGTTTTCAGTAAAACGCTCGCGTTTGATCGAAAATTTGTCTATTAAATTTTTTAGCGAAAGTCGACTACCCCGTCCGTCCTAATGTTTCTTTAACGAACTTATGGCTGTAGATCACCTCATTCGGACCTAATTCACTTGCTTGCACGGTATCAATGCGGGGGCATTCATAGTTTTCAGTAAAACACTCGCGTTTGACCGAAAATTTGTCTATTAAATTTTTTAGCGAAAGTCGACTACCCCGTCCGTCCTAATGTTTCTTTAACGAACTTATGGCTGTAGATCACCTCATTCGGACCTAATTCACTTGCTTGCACGGTATCAATGCGGGGGCATTCATAGTTTTCAGTAAAACGCTCGCGTATGAGTCGAAAATTTGTCTATTTTTTTCAAAGTTTTTTTTGGGAAAGGTGACTACCCCGTCCGTCCTAATGTTTCTTTAACGAACTTATGGCTGTAGATCACCTCATTCGGACCTAATTCACTTGCTTGCACGGTATCAATGCGGGGGCATTCATAGTTTTCAGTAAAACGCTCGCGTTTGATCGAAAATTTGTCTTATTAAATTTTTTAGCGAAAGTCGACTACCCCGTCCGTCCTAATGTTTCTTTAACGAACTTATGGCTGTAGATCACCTCATTCGGACCTAATTCACTTGCTTGCACGGTATCAATGCGGGGGCATTCATAGTTTTCAGTAAAACACTCGCGTATGGTCGAAAATTTGTCTATTAAATTTTTTATAGGATTTTTTTTTTTTTTTAAATTTACTACCCCGTCGTCCTAATTTTCTTTAACGAACTTATGGCTGTAGATCACCTCATTCGGACCTAATTACTTGCTTGCACGGTATCAATGCGGGGGCATTCATAGTTTTCAGTAAAACACTCGCGTTTGATCGAAAATTTGTCTATTAAATTTTTTAGCGAAAGTCGACTACCCCGTCCGTCCTAATGTTTCTTTAACGAACTTATGGCTGTAGATCACCTCATTCGGACCTAATTCACTTGCTTGCACGGTATCAATGCGGGGGCATTCATAGTTTTCAGTAAAACACTCGCGTTTGGTCGAAAATTTGTCTATTAAATTTTTTAGCGAAAGTCGACTACCCCGTCCGTCCTAATGTTTCTTTAACGAACTTATGGCTGTAGATCACCTCATTCGGACCTTATTCACTTGCTTGCACGGTATCAATGCGGGGGCATTCATAGTTTTCAGTAAAACGCTCGCGTTTGATCGAAAATTTGTCTATTAAATTTTTTAGCGAAAGTCGACTACCCCGTCCGTCCTAATGTTTCTTTAACGAACTTATGGCTGTAGATCACCTCATTCGGACCTTATTCACTTGCTTGCACGGTATCAATGCGGGGGCATTCATAGTTTTCAGTAAAACACTCGCGTTTGATCGAAAATTTGTCTATTAAATTTTTTAGCGAAAGTCGACTACCCCGTCCGTCCTAATGTTTCTTTAACGAACTTATGGCTGTAGATCACCTCATTCGGACCTAATTCACTTGCTTGCACGGTATCAATGCGGGGGCATTCATAGTTTTCAGTAAAACACTCGCGTTTGATCGAAAATTTGTCTATTAAATTTTTTAGCGAAAGTCGACTACCCCGTCCGTCCTAATGTTTCTTTAACGAACTTATGGCTGTAGATCACCTCATTCGGACCTTATTCACTTGCTTGCACGGTATCAATGCGGGGGCATTCATAGTTTTCAGTAAAACACTCGCGTATGGTCGAAAATTTGTCTATTAAATTTTTTAGCGAAAGTCGACTACCCCGTCCGTCCTAATGTTTCTTTAACGAACTTATGGCTGTAGATCACCTCATTCGGACCTAATTCACTTGCTTGCACGGTATCAATGCGGGGGCATTCATAGTTTTCAGTAAAACGCTCGCGTTTGATCGAAAATTTGTCTATTAAATTTTTTAGCGAAAGTCGACTACCCCGTCCGTCCTAATGTTTCTTTAACGAACTTATGGCTGTAGATCACCTCATTCGGACCTAATTCACTTGCTTGCACGGTATCAATGCGGGGGGCATTCATAGTTTTCAGTAAAACACTCGCGTTTGGTCGAAAATTTGTCTATTAAATTTTTTTAGCGAAAGTCGACTACCCCGTCCGTCCTAATGTTTCTTTAACGAACTTATGGCTGTAGATCACCTCATTCGGACCTAATTCACTTGCTTGCACGGTATCAATGCGGGGGCATTCATAGTTTTCAGTAAAACACTCGCGTATGGTCGAAAATTTGTCTATTAAATTTTTTAGCGAAAGTCGACTACCCCGTCCGTCCTAATGTTTCTTTAACGAACTTATGGCTGTAGATCACCTCATTCGGACCTAATTCACTTGCTTGCACGGTATCAATGCGGGGGCATTCATAGTTTTCAGTAAAACACTCGCGTTTGATCGAAAATTTGTCTATTAAATTTTTTAGCGAAAGTCGACTACCCCGTCCGTCCTAATGTTTCTTTAACGAACTTATGGCTGTAGATCACCTCATTCGGACCTAATTCACTTGCTTGCACGGTATCAATGCGGGGGCATTCATAGTTTTCAGTAAAACACTCGCGTATGGTCGAAAATTTGTCTATTAAATTTTTTAGCGAAAGTCGACTACCCCGTCCGTCCTAATGTTTCTTTAACGAACTTATGGCTGTAGATCACCTCATTCGGACCTAATTCACTTGCTTGCACGGTATCAATGCGGGGGCATTCATAGTTTTCAGTAAAACACTCGCGTATGGTCGAAAATTTGTCTATTAAATTTTTTAGCGAAAGTCGACTACCCCGTCCGTCCTAATGTTTCTTTAACGAACTTATGGCTGTAGATCACCTCATTCGGACCTAATTCACTTGCTTGCACGGTATCAATGCGGGGGCATTCATAGTTTTCAGTAAAACACTCGCGTTTGATCGAAAATTTGTCTATTAAATTTTTTAGCGAAAGTCGACTACCCCGTCCGTCCTAATGTTTCTTTAACGAACTTATGGCTGTAGATCACCTCATTCGGACCTAATTCACTTGCTTGCACGGTATCAATGCGGGGGGCATTCATAGTTTTCAGTAAAACACTCGCGTTTGATCGAAAATTTGTCTATTAAATTTTTTAGCGAAAGTCGACTACCCCGTCCGTCCTAATGTTTCTTTAACGAACTTATGGCTGTAGATCACCTCATTCGGACCTAATTCACTTGCTTGCACGGTATCAATGCGGGGGCATTCATAGTTTTCAGTAAAACGCTCGCGTTTGATCGAAAATTTGTCTATTAAATTTTTTAGCGAAAGTCGACTACCCCGTCCGTCCTAATGTTTCTTTAACGAACTTATGGCTGTAGATCACCTCATTCGGACCTAATTCACTTGCTTGCACGGTATCAATGCGGGGGGCATTCATAGTTTTCAGTAAAACGCTCGCGTTTGATCGAAAATTTGTCTATTAAATTTTTTAGCGAAAGTCGACTACCCCGTCCGTCCTAATGTTTCTTTAACGAACTTATGGCTGTAGATCACCTCATTCGGACCTAATTCACTTGCTTGCACGGTATCAATGCGGGGGCATTCATAGTTTTCAGTAAAACACTCGCGTTTGATCGAAAATTTGTCTATTAAATTTTTTAGCGAAAGTCGACTACCCCGTCCGTCCTAATGTTTCTTTAACGAACTTATGGCTGTAGATCACCTCATTCGGACCTAATTCACTTGCTTGCACGGTATCAATGCGGGGGCATTCATAGTTTTCAGTAAAACACTCGCGTTTGATCGAAAATTTGTCTATTAAATTTTTTAGCGAAAGTCGACTACCCCGTCCGTCCTAATGTTTCTTTAACGAACTTATGGCTGTAGATCACCTCATTCGGACCTAATTCACTTGCTTGCACGGTATCAATGCGGGGGCATTCATAGTTTTCAGTAAAACACTCGCGTATGGTCGAAAATTTGTCTATTAAATTTTTTAGCGAAAGTCGACTACCCCGTCCGTCCTAATGTTTCTTTAACGAACTTATGGCTGTAGATCACCTCATTCGGACCTAATTCACTTGCTTGCACGGTATCAATGCGGGGGCATTCATAGTTTTCAGTAAAACACTCGCGTTTGATCGAAAATTTGTCTATTAAATTTTTTAGCGAAAGTCGACTACCCCGTCCGTCCTAATGTTTCTTTAACGAACTTATGGCTGTAGATCACCTCATTCGGACCTAATTCACTTGCTTGCACGGTATCAATGCGGGGGCATTCATAGTTTTCAGTAAAACACTCGCGTTTGGTCGAAAATTTGTCTATTAAATTTTTTAGCGAAAGTCGACTACCCCGTCCGTCCTAATGTTTCTTTAACGAACTTATGGCTGTAGATCACCTCATTCGGACCTAATTCACTTGCTTGCACGGTATCAATGCGGGGGCATTCATAGTTTTCAGTAAAACACTCGCGTATGGTCGAAAATTTGTCTATTAAATTTTTTAGCGAAAGTCGACTACCCCGTCCGTCCTAATGTTTCTTTAACGAACTTATGGCTGTAGATCACCTCATTCGGACCTAATTCACTTGCTTGCACGGTATCAATGCGGGGGCATTCATAGTTTTCAGTAAAACACTCGCGTATGGTCGAAAATTTGTCTATTAAATTTTTTAGCGAAAGTCGACTACCCCGTCCGTCCTAATGTTTCTTTAACGAACTTATGGCTGTAGATCACCTCATTCGGACCTAATTCACTTGCTTGCACGGTATCAATGCGGGGGCATTCATAGTTTTCAGTAAAACACTCGCGTTTGGTCGAAAATTTGTCTATTAAATTTTTTAGCGAAAGTCGACTACCCCGTCCGTCCTAATGTTTCTTTAACGAACTTATGGCTGTAGATCACCTCATTCGGACCTAATTCACTTGCTTGCACGGTATCAATGCGGGGGCATTCATAGTTTTCAGTAAAACACTCGCGTATGGTCGAAAATTTGTCTATTAAATTTTTTAGCGAAAGTCGACTACCCCGTCCGTCCTAATGTTTCTTTAACGAACTTATGGCTGTAGATCACCTCATTCGGACCTAATTCACTTGCTTGCACGGTATCAATGCGGGGGCATTCATAGTTTTCAGTAAAACACTCGCGTTTGATCGAAAATTTGTCTATTAAATTTTTTAGCGAAAGTCGACTACCCCGTCCGTCCTAATGTTTCTTTAACGAACTTATGGCTGTAGATCACCTCATTCGGACCTAATTCACTTGCTTGCACGGTATCAATGCGGGGGCATTCATAGTTTTCAGTAAAACACTCGCGTTTGATCGAAAATTTGTCTATTAAATTTTTTAGCGAAAGTCGACTACCCCGTCCGTCCTAATGTTTCTTTAACGAACTTATGGCTGTAGATCACCTCATTCGGACCTAATTCACTTGCTTGCACGGTATCAATGCGGGGGCATTCATAGTTTTCAGTAAAACGCTCGCGTTTGATCGAAAATTTGTCTATTAAATTTTTTAGCGAAAGTCGACTACCCCGTCCGTCCTAATGTTTCTTTAACGAACTTATGGCTGTAGATCACCTCATTCGGACCTAATTCACTTGCTTGCACGGTATCAATGCGGGGGCATTCATAGTTTTCAGTAAAACGCTCGCGTTTGATCGAAAATTTGTCTATTAAATTTTTTAGCGAAAGTCGACTACCCCGTCCGTCCTAATGTTTCTTTAACGAACTTATGGCTGTAGATCACCTCATTCGGACCTAATTCACTTGCTTGCACGGTATCAATGCGGGGGCATTCATAGTTTTCAGTAAAACACTCGCGTTTGATCGAAAATTTGTCTATTAAATTTTTTAGCGAAAGTCGACTACCCCGTCCGTCCTAATGTTTCTTTAACGAACTTATGGCTGTAGATCACCTCATTCGGACCTAATTCACTTGCTTGCACGGTATCAATGCGGGGGCATTCATAGTTTTCAGTAAAACGCTCGCGTTTGATCGAAAATTTGTCTATTAAATTTTTTAGCGAAAGTCGACTACCCCGTCCGTCCTAATGTTTCTTTAACGAACTTATGGCTGTAGATCACCTCATTCGGACCTTATTCACTTGCTTGCACGGTATCAATGCGGGGGCATTCATAGTTTTCAGTAAAACACTCGCGTTTGATCGAAAATTTGTCTATTAAATTTTTTAGCGAAAGTCGACTACCCCGTCCGTCCTAATGTTTCTTTAACGAACTTATGGCTGTAGATCACCTCATTCGGACCTAATTCACTTGCTTGCACGGTATCAATGCGGGGGCATTCATAGTTTTCAGTAAAACGCTCGCGTTTGATCGAAAATTTGTCTATTAAATTTTTTAGCGAAAGTCGACTACCCCGTCCGTCCTAATGTTTCTTTAACGAACTTATGGCTGTAGATCACCTCATTCGGACCTAATTCACTTGCTTGCACGGTATCAATGCGGGGGCATTCATAGTTTTCAGTAAAACGCTCGCGTTTGATCGAAAATTTGTCTATTAAATTTTTTAGCGAAAGTCGACTACCCCGTCCGTCCTAATGTTTCTTTAACGAACTTATGGCTGTAGATCACCTCATTCGGACCTAATTCACTTGCTTGCACGGTATCAATGCGGGGGCATTCATAGTTTTCAGTAAAACACTCGCGTATGGTCGAAAATTTGTCTATTAAATTTTTTTAGCGAAAGTCGACTACCCCGTCCGTCCTAATGTTTCTTTAACGAACTTATGGCTGTAGATCACCTCATTCGGACCTAATTCACTTGCTTGCACGGTATCAATGCGGGGGCATTCATAGTTTTCAGTAAAACACTCGCGTTTGATCGAAAATTTGTCTATTAAATTTTTTAGCGAAAGTCGACTACCCCGTCCGTCCTAATGTTTCTTTAACGAACTTATGGCTGTAGATCACCTCATTCGGACCTAATTCACTTGCTTGCACGGTATCAATGCGGGGGCATTCATAGTTTTCAGTAAAACACTCGCGTTTGGTCGAAAATTTGTCTATTAAATTTTTTTAGCGAAAGTCGACTACCCCGTCCGTCCTAATGTTTCTTTAACGAACTTATGGCTGTAGATCACCTCATTCGGACCTAATTCACTTGCTTGCACGGTATCAATGCGGGGGCATTCATAGTTTTCAGTAAAACACTCGCGTTTGATCGAAAATTTGTCTATTAAATTTTTTAGCGAAAGTCGACTACCCCGTCCGTCCTAATGTTTCTTTAACGAACTTATGGCTGTAGATCACCTCATTCGGACCTAATTCACTTGCTTGCACGGTATCAATGCGGGGGCATTCATAGTTTTCAGTAAAACGCTCGCGTATGGTCGAAAATTTGTCTATTAAATTTTTTAGCGAAAGTCGACTACCCCGTCCGTCCTAATGTTTCTTTAACGAACTTATGGCTGTAGATCACCTCATTCGGACCTTATTCACTTGCTTGCACGGTATCAATGCGGGGGCATTCATAGTTTTCAGTAAAACGCTCGCGTTTGATCGAAAATTTGTCTATTAAATTTTTTAGCGAAAGTCGACTACCCCGTCCGTCCTAATGTTTCTTTAACGAACTTATGGCTGTAGATCACCTCATTCGGACCTAATTCACTTGCTTGCACGGTATCAATGCGGGGGCATTCATAGTTTTCAGTAAAACACTCGCGTTTGATCGAAAATTTGTCTATTAAATTTTTTAGCGAAAGTCGACTACCCCGTCCGTCCTAATGTTTCTTTAACGAACTTATAGCTGTAGATCACCTCATTCGGACCTAATTCACTTGCTTGCACGGTAGCAATGCGGGGGCATTCATAGTTTTCAGTAAAACGTCTCGCGTTTGATCGAAAATTTGTCTATTAATTTTTTTAGCGAAAGTCGACTACCCCGTCCGTCCTAATGTTTCTTTAACGAACTTATGGCTGTAGATCACCTCATTCGGACCTAATTCACTTGCTTGCACGGTATCAATGCGGGGGCATTCATAGTTTTCAGTAAAACGCTCGCGTTTGATCGAAAATTTGTCTATTAAATTTTTTAGCGAAAGTCGACTACCCCGTCCGTCCTAATGTTTCATTAACGAACTTATGGCTGTAGATCACCTCATTCGGACCTTATTCACTTGCTTGCACGGTATCAATGCGGGGGCATTCATAGTTTTCAGTAAAAAACTCGCGTTTGATCGAAAATTTGTCTATTAAATTTTTTAGCGAAAGTCGACTACCCCGTACGTCCTAATGTTTCTTTAACGAACTTATGGCTGTAGATCACCTCATTCTGACCTTATTCACTTGCTTGCACGGTATCAATGTGGGGGCATTCATAGTTTTCAGTAAAACACTAGCGTATGGTCGAAAATTTGTCTATTAAATTTTTTAGCGAAAGTCGACTACCCCGTCCGTCCTAATGTTTCTTTAACGAACTTATGGCTGTAGATCACCTCATTCGGACCTAATTCACTTGCTTGCACGGTATCAATGCGGGGGCATTCATAGTTTTCAGTAAAACACTCGCGTTTGATCGAAAATTTGTCTATTAAATTTTTTAGCGAAAGTCGACTACCCCGTAGGTCCTAATGTTTCTTTAACGAACTTATGACTGTAGATCACCTCATTCTGACCTTATTCACTTGCTTGCACGGTATCAATGCGGGGGCATTAATAGTTTTCAGTAAAACGCTCGCATTTGATCGAAAATTTGTTTATTAAAATTTTTAGCGAAAGTCGACTACCCCGTTCGTGCTATCATTTCTTTAACGAACTTATGGCTGTATATCACCTCATTCGGAACTAATTCACTTTCCTGCACGGTATCAATGCGAGGGCATGCATAGTTTTCAGTAAAACGCTCGCGTTTAATCTAAAATTTGTCTATTAAATTTTTTAGCGAAAGTCGACTACCCCGTTTGTGCTATTGTTCCTTTAACGAACTTATGGCTGTAGATCACCTCATTCGGACCTAATTCAATTGCCTGCACGGTATCCATGCGAGGGATTCATAGCTCTCGGTAAAACGCTCGCATTTGATGGAAAATTTGTTAATTAAATTTTTTAGCGAAAGTCGACTACCCCATTTGTGCTAACGTTTCTTTAACGAACTTATGGCTATAGATCACCTCATTCGGACCTAGTTCACTTGCTTGCACGGTATCAATGCGAGGGCATTCATAGTTTTCAGTAAAAACGCTCGCATTTGTTCGAAAATTTGTTAATTAAATTTTTTAGCGAAAGTCGACTACCCTGTTCGTGCTATCGTTTCTTTAACGAACTTATGGCTATAGATCACCTCATTCGGACCTAATTAACTTGCCTGCACGGTATCAATACGAGGGCATTCATAGTTTTCAGTAAAACGCTCGCGTTTGATCGAAAATTTGTCTTTTAATTCTTTTAGCGAAAGTCGACTACCCTGTTCGTGCTATTGTTCCTTTAACGAACTTATGGCTATAGGTCACCTCATTCGGACCTAATTAACTTGCCTGCACGGTATCAATGCGAGGGCATTCATAGTTTTCAGTAAAACGCTCGCATTTGTTCGAAAATTTGATAATTAAATTTTTTAGCGAAAGTCGACTACCCCGTTCGTCCTATTGTTCCTTTAACGAACTTATGGCTATAGATCACCTCATTTGGACCTAATTAACTTGCCTGCACGGTATCAATACGGGGGCATTCATAGCTCCTTTCAGTAAAACGCTCGCATTATATCGAAAATTTGTCTATTAAAATTTTTAGCGAAAGTCGACTACCCCGTCCGTGCTATGTTTCTTTAACGTACTTATGGCTGTATATCACCTCATTCGGACCTAACTCACTTGCCTGCACGGTATAAATACGAGGGCATTCTAGTTTTCAGTAAAAAACTCGTGTTTGATCGAAAATTTGTCTATTAATTTCTTTTAGCGAAAGTCGACTACCCCGCCCGTACTAAAAGTTTATTTAACGAACTTATGGCTATTGATCACCTCATTCGGACGTAATTCACTTGCCTGCATGGTATCAACGCGAGGGCATCTCATAGTTTTCAGTAAAACGCTCGCATTTGATCGAAAATTTGTTAAATAAATTTTTTAGCGAAAGTCGACTATCCTGTTCGTGCTATCGTTTCTTTAACGAACTTATGGCTATAGATCACCTCGTTCGGACCTAATTCACTTGCCTGCACGGTAGCAATGCGAGGGCATTCATATTTTTCAGTAAAAGCTCGCGTTATGAAAATTTGTCTATTAAATTTTTTAGGAAAGTCGACTACCCCGTCCGTACCTAATGTTTCTTTAACGAACTTATGGCTGTAGATCACCTCATTCGGACCTAATTCACTTGCTTGCACGGTATCAATGCGGGGGCATTAATAGTTTTCAGTAAAACGCTCGCGTTTGATCGAAAATTTGTCTATTAAATTTTTAGCGAAAGTCGACTACCTAATGTTTCTTTAACGAACTTATGGCTGTAGATCACCTCATTCGGACCTAATTCACTTGCTTGCACGGTATCAATGCGGGGGCATTAATAGTTTTCAGTAAAACGCTCGCGTTTGATCGAAAATTTGTCGATTAAATTTTTTAGCGATCAAACGCGAGCGTTTTTTAACGAAAACCCTAGAAAAGGGGTGAATGCCCCCGCGTTGATATCGGCAAAGGCAAGTGGAATTCGGTTCCTCGAATGGAGGTGATCTACAGCCATAAAATCAATTAAAGAAACGATAGGACGAACGGGGTAGTCGACTTTCGCTAAAAAAATTTATTGGGTCTTTTCCCTCCCCTTAACCTTTTTCTTAAAACTTCCCCCCCCTTTCCCCCAAAAATTTTTTTTTTTCCTTTTTTCTCCTTTTCCCCCCCTTTTCCTTTTCCCCTTTTTTTCCCCCCCCCCCCCCCCCCCTCCCCCCCGTGAATTCGGTCCGAATGAGGTGATCTTCAACGATAAGTTCATTAAGGAAACGATAGGACGAACGGGGTCGTCGACTTTCGCTAAAAATTTTTGTTAGACAAATTTTCAATCTAATACTCGAGCGTTTTCCTCAGGAACTATGAATGCCCCCGCATTTATACCGTGCAGGCAAGTGAATTCAGTCCGAATGAGGTGATCTACAGCCATAAGTTAGTTAAGGAAACTATAAGATGAACGGGGTAGTCGACTTTCGCCAAAAATTTTTGTTAGACAAATTTTCAATCTAATGCGAGCGTTTTCCTTAACGAACTATGAATGCCCCCGCATTGATACCGTGCAGGCAAGTGAATTCGGTCCGAATCAGGTGATCTACATCCATAAGTTCGTTAAAGAAACGATAGGACAAAAGGGGTAGCCGACTTTCGTTAAAAGTTTTTCTTAGACAAATTTTCGATCTAATTCGAGCGTTTTACTGAAAACTAATTATTGCTTCCGCATTTATACCATGCAGACAAGCCTCATTCTGTCCAAATGAGGTGATCTACACCCATAAGTTCGTTAAGGAAACGATAGGACGTACGGGGTAGTAGACCTTCGTTAAAAATTCTCCCTTTACACATGTTTTCGATTTAATGCGAGCGTTTGCCTGAAAACTATGAATGCCTCTGCATTGATACCGTGCAGGCAAGCCTATTCGGTCCAATTGTAAGGTGATCCACACCAATGAGTTCGTTAATGAGACGATAGGACGAACGGGGTAGTCGATCACATTCGTTAAAAATTTTTATTAGACAAATTTTCTTACAAAGTGTTTTACTGAAAATGATGAATACCTCCGTATTGATACCGTACAGGCAACTCAACTAAGGCAGGTGCATTCGGTCCGAATGAGGTGATCTACAGCCATAAGTTCGTTAAGAAAACGATAAGACGAACGGTGGTAGTCGACTTTCGTTAAAAAATTTTGTTAGACAAATTTTCGATCTTATGCGATCGTTTTTCTGAAAAACTATGAATGCCCCCCGTATTGAGAACGTATAGTCAACTCCATTCGGTCCGTTAAGTTAAGTTCGTCATACAGCAATAAGTTCGTTAAGGAAACGATAGGAAGAACGGGGTTGTCGACTTTCGTTAAAAAATTTGTTAGACAAATTTTCGATCTAATGCGAGCGTTTTACTGAAAAGTATGATTGCCCCCGCATTGATACCGTGCAGGCAAGTAATTTAGGTCCGAATAAATTGCTCTACAAACCATAAGTTCGTTAAGGAAACAATAGGACGAACTAATAAATAGGGGTAGTCGACTTTCGTTAAAAAATTTTACACAAATTTTCGATCTAATGCGATCGTTTTACTGGAAAACTATGAACGCCCCCGTATTGATGCTGTGCATGCAACTCCATTAAGGCATGTCCGTTCGTTCTGAATGAGGTGATCTACAGCCATAAGTTCGTTAAGGAAACGATAGGACGAACGGGGTAGTAGACTTTCGTTAAAAAAATTTACATAACAAATTTTCAATCTAATGTGAGCGTTTTACTGAAAATTATGAATGTCCCCGTATTGATACATTGCAGGCAACTCCATTAAGGCAGGTCCGTTCGATCCGAATGAGGTGATCTATAGCCATAAGTTAGTTAAGGAAACGATAGGACGAACGGGGTAGTCGACTTTCATTAAAACTTTCTTTTGTGACACTAATTTTTGATCTAATGCGAGCGTTTTTCTGAAACATAAGAAAGCCTCCGCATCGATACCGTGCAGGCATGTCAATTCGGTCCTAATGAGGTGATCTACAGCCATAAGCTCGTTAAGGAAGCTATAGGACGAAGGGGGTAGTCGACTTTCGTTAAAAAAAATTTTTACACAAATTTTCCATCTAATGTGAGCGTTTTACTGAAAAACACGAATGCCCTTCGGCAAGTGCATGCAAGTGCATGCAAGTGCCTCGGCAAGTGCAGGCAAGTCAATTCTGTCCGAATCGATCTACAGCTAGAAATTCGCTAAATAAACGATACGATGAACGGGGTAGTCGAGTTTCGTTAAAAAAATATTATTAGACAAATTTTCGATCTACTGCGATCGTTTTACTTAAAACTATAAATGCCCCCGCATTGATACCATGCAGACAATTCAATTCGATCCGAATGAGATGTTCTACAGCCGTAAGTTCGTTGAGGAACCGATAGGACGAACGGGGTAGTCGACTTTCGTTAAAACTTTTGTTAGACAAATTTTCGATCTAATGCGAGTGTTTATTGAACACTAAGAATGCCCCCGCATACCGTGAAGGCAAGTCAATTCGTTCCGAAGAGGTGATCTACAGCCATAAGTTCGTTAAGGAAACGATAGGACGAACGGGGTAGTCGACTTTTCGTTAAAACTTTTTGTTAGACAATTTTCGACCTAATTAGAGCGTTTTACAAAAAACAATGAAAGCCCCCGCATTGATACTGTCCAGGCAAGTCAATTCGGTCCGAATGAGGTGATTTGCAGCCATATGCTAGTTAAGGATGCTATAGGACGAACGGGGTAGTCGACTTTCGTTAAAAAATTTTGTTTAGACAAATATTCGATCAAATGCGAGCGTTTTATCGAAAACTATGAATGCCCCCATCATTGATACCACGCAAGCAACTTCATTCGGTCCGAGTGAGGTGATCTACATCCATAAGTTCGTTAAGGAAAGGATAGGATGAACGGGGTAGTCGACTTTCGCTAAAAATTCTATTAGACAAATTTTTGGTCTAGTGCGAGTGTTTTACTGGAAAACAATGAATGCCCCCGCATTGATACAGTGTAGGCAAGTCAATTTGCTCCGAATGAGGTGATCTATAGCCTTATGTTCGTTAAAGAAATGATAGGACGAACGGGGTAGTCGAGTTTCGTTAAAAAAATATGTTAGACAAATTTTCGATCTAATGCGAGCATTTTACTGAAAACTATGAATGCCCCCGCATTGATACCGTGCAGGCAACTCCATTTGCCGCATTGATGCCGTGCAGGCAAGTGAATTAGGTCCGAATGAGGTGATCTACAGCCATAAGTCCGTTAAAGAAACGATTGCACGAACGGGGTAGTCGACTTTCGCTAAAAAATTTAATAGACAAATTTTCGATCAAATGCGAGCGTTTTACTGAAAACTATGAATGCCCCTGCATTGATACCGTGCAGGCAAGTGAGTTAGGTCCGAATGAGGTGATCTACAGCCATAAGTACGTTAAAGAAACGATAGCACGAACGGGGTAGTCGACTTTCGCAAAAAAATTTAATAGACAAATTTTCGATCAAACGCGAGCGTTTTCTGGAAAACTATTAATGCCCCCGCATTGATACCGTGCAGGCAAGTCAATTCGGTCTGAGTGAGGTGATCTATAGTCATAAGTTCGTTAAGGAAACGATAGGACGAACGGGGTAGTCGACTTTCGTTAAAAATTTTAGTTAGACACAATTTCAGTGAATTCAGTGTTGATGAACTGTCACACTTTCGGCGTCTACGAAATATGTATCGACGATTGCAACAAGTATATAAAACATGTGAATGGTCTATTGTAAACTCCTCGTAATTTTCAATATTCTTTTTCAGTGTATTCACAAATGGTAACGACTGTGGCATTATTGAAAAAGCCACACAAAATCAGATAATATATAAATACAATACACGAACTCTATAACCACACTGTGCAAAATACACATAAACTTGTTTATTAGTTAATCACCAACATAAAAATCATTTTAAACTCGGCGTTCTACTGTTCGTCTGTCTCGTGTCGAGCGAACTTACTGTTATCAACGACGGAATGTTAGTTACGCGATATGGATAAATTGCATATACTCTTTTCTCGTACCTGCCGCGAAAGAGTCGTAGTATATTACCAGGCACGGTCAGTTTCGTACGCATGTACGAGCAAGTTATACACGCGTACATAATTTACAAGGAGCTTAAAAATACGGTTTATACTGTAATTATCATAGAGTTCTATGTGCCGACACGACGTTGTAACACATTTTCCGAACCTTGATGATGATAAAACATATGTGTGAATCCGGAATTCTCTTCAACCACTTCTTCATATATTGTGTAGGAATTAGAATATCGTGCAGGTCTACTAATGGGGTTATTCTAACAGCGTTAGGACACCTGCCCTCTACCGGAGCTCCTGAAAATCGGTCTAGTCGTTACTTAATTTAAATTAAAGTACTTTAAATTCTAATAAATCCTCTAAATGATTGACGAATTTTATTATGAAGTTGACAACGTGAACATGATATAAAAATATGTAAAGGCAAAATAAAAAACAATTGTTATTTATGCAAGAAGTAACCCTTCTCTGACGAGTGTAAATTTTCGGCCACAATCACAACAGTCAAAAAGTTACTTTATATACGTTAATACAGCATATATGTTAAATACAGCAGTTTTGTTTGGTAATTTCACAATATATTTAATTAAAATGATAAATAAATGTTTCGCAATTACACTTTAATCATTTGAATTAATTATTAACTGTCAGTGTAAGTCTACTACAGTAAGATATATAAATCACAGACTACCCTAATTTGACGGTATTTTATCTCAATTAATTTTTAAGGATGTTGCGGTCTAATGGCAACACTAAAGTTATCTACAGCGATGGAAGCAATCAAATCGAAGGTCAGCCTCCACTGGGTCATAAATTCCGCTTTCGAAGAGGTGAAAAAGAAAAATATTAAAGGATTGAAGACGCCTGAATATTTTAACAGTTGTAATATTTGCTACAACTCTAACAGATTATGTAACAATGGTTTTGCCTTTGGTTGTAGATGAGGCGTACTTTAATATTGAAATAAATATACTGAAAAAAATGCTCGCTTTGGGACTTTTCCTTATGTACGTTATATTATTTTAGTTCAGTCTTACTTGCCTACGGCCTAACTTACACCGTTATATTTATATTATACTTTTTACATCCGTTAAATGTTTAGCTTGATTTATTAAACGAATACTTGCGAAAAATACCTGAGGGCTATCAAATCACGGACGACTTCCAGCTGCTATATAACGGAAAATATCAGAAAGATATATACAAAAGATTAAAAATGTGCATTAAACAGCATACCTACATTAGAAGGTAAATTATCAGCTTTACAAGTTTTGTAAAAAATTCTCTTACGGGTACCTCTTAATTCTCTTACTTTTGGTACGTCAGGTAATGGGTAATTTTTGTTAAATTAACGTATACTATACCTCCAAACCAAATTTGGTTTGGTATCAACCAAACAATATGAGCCATTCCGGTCATTCATCTGATCGGAGTCAAAACTGCTGAAAATACCAAGTTGATATACTTGGTAATAATCAGTGGAATAGTGGCACAATTCATTAATATTTATTAAGTATTAGTGAAACTGTGTGAGTTGATTTTGATCTCCAGTGCATCGGGTCAGGTTTAAATTGCCGCAAATAATTCAGCCTCTTGGCTTATTATATCATCATCTGCATTGCATTATGTGAATAGGCCTTTTTCAAAGTTTCAAAATTTCCAATTCATTAAGATTTTTCTCGGGAAAGCCTCTCTGTCGCCCCCATGAGGTTATATCTCCAGCCTGCTACCGCTTCGCAGTCGAAAATTATATGAAGGGCTGGTTCGATCTCCTCATTACATAATCTGCATATTATTATGAGTTCGTCATTATGTACTCCTATTTTATGCAATTCGAGTACGTCGTACGTTCGTGGCAAGTAAGTAGTCCAGTAACCGGTCTGATCTTATTCTTATTCAATCGTAGATCAGCAGTCAAAATTGTAATTGATGGTAATTTCACCAAAGTTTTGGTATGATTTGATGATGATGAGCCTTTAAATATTTTGCCAATGAATTCGGTATTGTGTTTCAATGCACTTTGTCGCACAGCTTTGCACCAACGTCTTTGGTATGCTTAAAATAGGAGAGGATGAATAATCTTTTTGCCTCTGTATCTCCTCACGATGTTTTCCTGCATGCATATCTCGAGTGCACGAATTTCTAGTTGGAATGGCGAATGAAAACAATGACGAATTTCTCCAGTGGTTCTGATCCGTTTCAAAGGTATTTGGGACTTATGCCATGGACTCTAATTCCTGTTCCATTGATAACAATTACAATTACGTATGGGGTAGGTGCAGGCCCTGTGCACCTAAGCCGATGCTTATTGTGCCCCCGTAGTCTAGTGATTCCATTAGTCCTGTTTCCTTAAAAAATTCAACGACAGTTTCTAATGGAGCGTCTGTCACTTCTTTTCGTTCTGGTATTCCAAACAGTTTCAACCAATGTTCCTAATTATATACAATATTGTTTATTAGTCAGTGGGATATTGTGAAGAATAAAATCATATAAGATGCTTGCTGCATGAAAACTGCTAGAAATATAAACCGTTTGTCGTGTACAGTTGCAAAAATGGTGCCGCCGCAGGCCACTGGGATGGCAGGGGAACCTCACATGTGGGTGATCACTTCACTAGTAGTTGCTGAGAGCACTGGCGGGAGATGGGCCGGAAAAGTAGAATGAGTGGGGGAGCACCACAAAACATGGACACCACACATTATTTTTACGTAAGTCTACTGTTCTACTACCTGATCTATCTACTAATTATAATATAATGTATCAGTGGATCCTTAGCCCCTTTCTTTTCAAGAAAGTCCGCTCTTTCGTTCCCTTCGTGGCCCTGATGCCCTCCTCACCCACTTGAGAGTGACACTGTTTTGATCCGCTAATTGCGTTCCGAATCCATAGTCTTTAACTGCCTGGGAATGTATTTATACAGCTCCCAGGGCTTTGAGTGCTGCTTGGTTATCAGAGATAATCTGAATCCTCTTATTTGTGTTAGACCTCCTGCCCATATCCTGCCCACAAGCGGAATCACCCTGCCTTAAATACAGTTGCCCAGGTTTATGCTGATTCGCACCCTGGGTCTCTGTTTGATGCACCCGCTCCAGTACTTTGTTCCGTTTCGGACCCATCTGTGTACCAAATGGTTCCATTCTGTTGGACTCTTGTCTTCCTCTCCCTCATTCGGTATAATCACCCGATAAGGTTTGTGGAAGACTATGGCACGACCAATTCTGTCCGATCACATGTTTGGCATGCTGTTTTGCTTTGTTCCATTAATATTTTTAGACCTGCCGGTATACCATATCATTGTTTTTGCCTGATAATCGGTTACTATATTCCCATCCCATTCAAGCTGGACGGAATAGGGTCTTTTTTCCTATTTATATTGTTTTTGCAGGTGTGCGTTCCAGATAATTTTAGTATCTATGGATATATCTACATACTTCACCTCCTAATTTATGCCCATGTGCCCATTGAAGCAGCTGGGTAGACTGAATTCTTCCAGCTTTCATCGCCTTTGTGAAGGCTACGAACGTGTTTTTTTTTTCAGATTAACTCGTAGGCAGTGGCGAAGCGTGAGATTTTTTCTTGGGTAGACATTGGGAATAAAAAAATAAAAATTGGACAAACGTCTTAGTTATATTGTGTTAAAGTATCTAAAGTAAAGTCCAACTGCCGTTTTATTACAAGAGACATCATAAAATCCAAGAAATCTCTCAACTATTTCGTTTTTGTAAATGTACCTTAGAATTATGTAAAATTGCGCTCGACATGAAACATCGTTGTCTCGTTTGCTTGAACAGAAACAAAATCACTATTTTTCAGTTCGTCCAAAATTATTTGGTGAACTACGTATTTCACAGATTTGATAAGGTCATTTTGAATGTCACTCGATGTTCCTTTGAAAACTGAACTGCTATCCAAGTGCTCTTTCATAGCAGACTCTTCCATAGCAAGTAGATCTAGTACATATTTCCAAGAACAAGAACGGATAAGGCTAGAAAGCAACTTGATAAAGTTCAAAGACTAGCCTGTCTAGGCATCACTAGTGCAATGAGGACAGCACCAAGTAGGGCCATAGAGGTCCTCGCGGGGCTGCCTCCTTTGCACTTGGTGATTGAACATGAGGCCATGAGATGGGCTTACAGACTGACCGGACTTGGCCATTGGATAGGCGAGAAACAAAACTACTGGCCACGCCACAATATGGAACAAGGCTACCAAAAACTGTCCAGTACTCCTTATGCTACAGGACAGTGTGGAGCCTACCATTTGTCCCAGTCCAAAACTAGGGATCCAAATCCCTAATAGGGATGACTGGGATAACACAAATAATACTATATGCCAAAATGGAATCATCTGGTTTACAGACGGCTCCAAAATTGGCGATGGCAAAACCACGAGGACAAAATTATCTTTAGCCCTCGGGTCATATGCTAGCGTTTTCCAGGCGGAAATATATGCTATCCGAGCATGCGGGATGGAAATCCTAAAGACGGCTCCAAAAAGGAGAACGATTCAAATATGCACGGACAGTCAAGCGGCCTTGATGGCTATTGAATCCAGCAATGTCAAATCGCGACTCGTCCTTGACTGTAAAAAGATTCTAAATGATCTGGTCAGTTGTAATAGAGTGATACTCACATGGGTACCGGGACACTCAGGTGTCCCGGGAAATGAGGAGGCCGACAGACTGGCCAGACTAGGATCAATAGGGTACCCCATAGGACCTGGACCTATATTAGGGGTCCCCTATTCAATGGGGGGTTTCAACCATGAAAGAGCTCCTAAACAAGGAGTTCGAAAAAATCATGGCAAGAAGCCCCGGGTATGAGGCAGGCGAAGGCCCATATTATTGGGCCTTCGTTCAGATTAACTCAAAGTCTCCTAGGTATGAACTGAAGAGACATTAGAACGGTGACAGGACTCCACGGGGACAGGCACCTCCACATGATAAGGGTTATAGATGATCCTGAATGTGGATGGTGCATGGAGGATGAGGAGACTGCATCTCACATCCTCACAGGATGCCCTGCAATTGCAAGGGTCAGAGAACGGCACTTTGGGAGCTGTGTTCTGAACCCAGAAGATGTTAAGAGTATTCACCCCAGGAAAATATGCGCCTTTGCTAGAGACGTCGGCATACTTGGGTGAACACTCATGGAATGTGGGTGCACAATGGGCCCGTCAGGCGGCCTAAGTGCATGGGTCTTCCCGCCCACTTTTCGTATTCATTCATTCATTCACATATTTCTAAATAATTTCCAAAAAAATAGGTATTTGTTTCATATCGTATGATACGCGATATGTTTAGCAAAAAAAAAATGACACACAATATATACCTTTATTTTCTGAATCAACAGTCTCGTGATGGCCTCTAAATGCAAGTTCTTGTTTCGCCAAAAAACACACCACATCAAATAATCGTCCAAAAATGTGCCTATTTTTTGCAACTTTTTCATTATGTTGCAAAGCGTTTATTTTTGTTGCTTCAATGAGAGCATGATCTATGGGCACCTTTCCCAGCATATAAAAAAAATTCGTTGCAGGTAATATGTCTTTTTGAGGCAGCATGTTTGTTAGCTTTTTGAACAAATTTTTTTATAATATTCACACCATCTTTTGCCCAGACTTCCTCTCCACCAAAAAGAACACAAGGAAAACAATAGACTGCATTCGTGCTTACACTTCTAGTCAACCAGGTAAAAGATTCATACCAACCTATTTGGAATTTACGAACGGTTTTTCCGTCTTTTTGCAATAGATTCAAGTCAGGTCGCTTTGGTGAATTTTTTAAATTCAACTTTTCTTATAGAAATAGCGAAGAAAAACCATGTTATTTAACATAAACGATAGGATCTTCTATATTTGTCATTTTATTACCTATGTTCAATATTTATTATTTATTACACAACGCACAACGAAACAATTAAAGCAATGACCAATTTAAAACACAACCCAGAATAAATAGAAAATTAAAATATAACATAATAAGAATAATCTACAAGGTGGAGCGGAGTATTGCAACAATTGCAGTTGACCACATGCATTCGCCAATTCGCATACGTCCAATGCCGCCGTATACAGACGGGGCAGCAGCGCAATACTTAGCTCGTCGACTATAGTAGACAAATTATGTTTTGTCTTTGATACCCGCATATCGGCACAATAACCACCCTACTGTGAAATGGCAATGTCTGTGCGTGATGAGCACGTGATTCGTGTCTTGTGATGACTCATTTCGTATATTTTTAGTTGAAGTATAATTTATAAAATAGAAAAAAGTTAGATTGAGAAATCTACAGTATCATATCATCACATTGTTACGAGTAGAGCTCGGCGCTATGGTTGGCAACGAGTCACCGTTCTCGAATTATTCTCGAGTTATTTGAAATACTCATCACAGAGATTAATCCAATCAGAAGTAAGAACATTTGTTTTTTCAATAAAATTAATCAAAGGTGAAGATATTTTTCAAATAACTCGAGAATGGTGGCTCGTTGCCGACCATTTTGCCGGGCTCTAGTTGTGAGGTACGTGCAATACAAAAAAGGAAGATTACATGCAATTACTTTATCTTCAATATCTGCTTTTGTTCCATATTTATTTAAATGCCCATTGATAATATGTGTTAGACTATGTTTTATTTAATTATATAACTATTATTTTGCAGGTTAACAAAAGTGTATCTTAAAAGTTGCAAATTAGAAATATTCGTAGTTTCCTCGGGAATCTCAAGGACCCGTGGCTGCATACTATTTTATTTTCAAGTTATTTTTTTATACTAAAAGGTATCTTTGGGTACTTTCAAAATTTGACAGACATGCTACAGAATAGGAAACTATATTTCATACTTGTTATAATGGAATGTTTCGTGTCAACTGCAAAACTGCAAAAATTCAGGTGCCCCAATTAACACGAAACGTCCCATATACTTACAGTTATGCAGATTTTGAATAAGTGTAAAAATGTCTTTAGTACCATATTATAAATGGATAAAAGTAAACCAATAAAAGTACATATAATATAATTGTGGCAAAAGGACTGTAAATTAATTTTATTTTTTTGCAGCATATTAGCCTACAAAGTCATTATCGGATGACATTAGTACTAATCAAATTTGTTCTCACGGTGTTCAGCTCTAGATGTTGTTGTGCAAAATTGCTATGAAAGTAAGCATATATATACAACAAAAAATGTAATTAAAATGAGATTATCTTCATGTTGTAGAACGATATACTTTTACAAGTTGTCTCCAAATGTCCGTGAATTTATTGGAATAAGAGGAATCGAGAAACTTTCCTTCTTCTACTCTTCTCTAAGTTATAGTAATATCATTCTAAATTATAGATTTATTTTTTATAGTAAGCCTAACTGACAATAAATTTCAATATAATGAAAATATTTAATTCGATTAAAAAAATGCGAAAAGTCAATGGTTCTGTTTTACTACCGAATGCGAAGTTATTTATTTTAGATCTGTGTACAACTGTATTTTTTTTTTCAACAAATGGATGTATGTATGCTATATTAAACCCGTTTATTCTGAGTAATTGGCCACATTTAAATTATTATTTACTATAAACATGAAAGATGAAATTCTATCAGCTGCAAATGATAAACTTTTAAGTCTATCCAAATTGTCTGAAGTAAATAAATCTAATAATGTAACCGATGTGACTCCTATATACTCGCAAGTTGTTAATAAATCAATAATTGTTGTTAAGCCAAAAAACAATGACCAACCGAATTCCAAAACGAAAATCGATATTATGAAGAACCTGAATCCAGTGGACCTAAAATTGGAGTACTCTAAAGTAAAGAACATTAGTAATGGTGGCATCCTCATAGGCTGTAACAACAGGGATGGTGTGGACAGATTCAAAAAAATAGCCAATGAAAAATTATCAGAAAATTATGAAATTCAAGAATTAAAAAAATCTGAAACCAAAATTAAAAATTGTAGGAATGTCAGAAGCGTACACTCAAGAAAAACTACTAAACTACATGAAACACCAAAACAGTGTATCTAATGAAAATAGTCGTATCAATGTTTTAAAAATGTGGCCAACTAAAAATAATAATCATGTGTACCAAGCAGTCATAGGTCTAGATGCTCAAGACTACCTTGATGTTCTAAAAACGGGCTCTCTGTATATTAACTATGATATGTGTTCTGTATATGACGCTACTGACTTAAAAATATGTTTCAAATGTTATGGATACAATCACTTCTCAAAGTCCTGTACAAGCAAAATCACATGTTGTCCAAAGTGTTCTGGTAATCACGATATAAAGACATGTCCAAGTGAATCTAAATTAAAATGTATCAACTGTGACAAAGCAAAATTGCCACAAACAGATCATTATGTCTGGGATGCAGATAAATGCAATGTTTATAAGTTAAAATTACAACAGCATAAATCGTCAAATTTTTCAGACAAATAGCAATCAAATGTTACAGTTAGTCAAAATATAATTAATGTATGCAACACTTTGCCGGAGAGGCACTTTTTGATGTATTATCAAAATGTTCGTAGTATTAAGGGCAAGAAACTAGATTTATATAATCTAGTGCATCTCTTGTATGTGATTATGACATAATTGTTTTAACTGAAACCTGGTTAGACCCAAGCATATTTGACACAGAATTGTTTTGTGATGAATATATCGTTTTCCGCAAAGACCGTAAATTTAGACAAATGGCTGTAACTAAAGGAGGGGGTGTCCTTCTCGCCGTAAAATGCAAATATGTATCACGTTTGCTTAATGTTGATATTATAGAAGAGGCTCATCTTAATATTGATATTGATAATGAAGATATCTGTTCATCATAAAAATATTTATATTATTGTCTTGTACATTCCACCAGGTCTGAGCGCACAAATTTATGATTCTTCATTTGAGAGCGTCTGTAACTGCCTGGACTTACAGAGTGATGATGAATTGATAACTTTGGGTGACTTCAACATCCCAAATTATGCTAATTCTGTTGGTAATGAACACATTGCTGATAACTGCGTTAATGTCTTGAATAATTTTACCGAATTCCTAGGTCTTAGCCAGTTCAACAACTTATTAAATGCTGATGGCAGAATGCTGGATTTAGTATTTTCAAGATTAATTCTAACTATTGAAAGATCGCACTATGAACTTTTGAAAGAAGATAGACCTCATCCACCTCTTGATATTAAAATGATAATAAATAGCGTCTACTCTAAATTTTCTCAAAATAATAAAGCTCGTTACAATTTCAAAAAAGCTAATTTCCACCGTTTATATAGCGATATGATTAATATTGACTGGACTGGGTTGTTAAATCATAAAGATATAGATGAGGTTTGCTCCTGTTTTTACCAAATACTGGTTACGTAACAAACATTCCCAGTTCAATGAAATATGAAAATGTTTTATTAAATAATCCTCAGGATATATTAAATGCGTTTGCTAGTTTTTTTCAGTGTGGCTTCATTTCATCTACTAACTTTGACTTAAATAACTTACAGGAACTACCAAATACAAGCCACTTGAATCTCCCCAGCTTTACTGAGGATGCTGTTCTGAGAGCATTAAAATAATTTAAGCCGAAGATGACAACAGGCCCAGATGGTATCCCAGCATTTTTTTTGAAAGATTGTGCCCATGTTTTGGTTAAACCTTTAACATTTCTTTTCAACTTGTCGTTGAACACCATGACCTTTTCTGCGCTTTGGAAGCAATCGAATATTTGCCCAATATTTAAAAAAGGTGATAAGACCCTAACCGAGAATTACAGACCGATAGTAATTCTTTGTAACTTTAGCAAATTATTTGAGGCTGTGATATATGAGTATATGTCATTTAATTTAAAACCTGTAATCTTTCCAAGCCAACATGGATTTATACCTGGAAGATCAACGATAACAAATTTAGTTTGTGTTACACAGTACTTGTCAAACGTTCTAGACAAGGGAGGTCAGGTTGATGTCATATATACAGATCTATCGAAAGCCTTTGACAGACTAGACCATGGTATACTGTTAAAAAAAGTATATTTATATGGTTTAACATCAAACTTCACCATATTTTTTCAATCCTACTTAACGAATAGGAAACTAAATGTACAGTACTATGGATTGAAGTCTGTCGAAGTTGACGCAACCTCTGGTGTACCCCAGGGGTCTATTTTGGGTCATTTGCTGTTTAATATATTTATAAATGACATCAACCTGTCACTTGATAGCAATACACTAATGTATGAGGACGATTTAAAATTATTTAGAACTATTGAAAATTTAGATGACTATGAGAAGCTACAAAATGATTTGTCCAAAATTAGTAAATGGTGTGCCTATAATTTATTAACTCTTAATCCTAAAAAATGTTTTTCCATGAGCTTTACAAGAAAAGCAAATAATGTTACTTTTACGTACAACATAAATAATATGCCATTAACACAATGTGAGTGGTTCAAAGGCCTAAGTGTTACGTTCGATTCGAAACTAACCTTTGTTGATCATATCAATGACGTTACCCAACAGGCCTTTAGATCTTTGGATTTGTTATTCGTAACTCTAGGCAGTTTTCAGATATAGACACTATTAAGCTATTATATTACTCGTTTGTTCGTTCTAAGCTGGAATATGGTAGTATCGTATGGAATCCAAATTATGACATACACAAGAATAATTTAGAAAAAGTACAGAGAAATTTTGTAAAATATATGAGTTTCAAAGTAGACGGCATATACCCCCCTCAAGGCTCACCACAAGCAGAATTACTAACCAGGTTTCATCTTAACACTCTAACACAAAGGAGGGACTATTTTTCTGTTCTTTTTCTTTATAAAATTTTAAATGGCATAATTGACTCTCCCGACTTATTACAATCTTTATGTTTTAACATCCCATCTTTTCGAACCAGAAATAATTCTCTATTTTACATAAAAACACCTAGAACTAACATACTGCAATTTTCCTCCATACATGTTATGTGTTCGACTTACCACTTCTACCAAAATAAGCTCGATATCTTCTACACTAATGTAAGCTACGTAAAAAAAAATATTTTGTAGACCTAATTTGTGTTTTGTCAATATATGTACAATGACAATTTGTAGTTTAGGTATTTTTTTTTGTCATTCCTACCATGTAATTGGATTGTATCTGTTTTGGTAGTTGTATGGAAATACATAAATAAATAAATAAATAAATAAATAAAAAGTCTCCGAAGCACATTTATCCTGTAGAAGAGCGAAATTCGTCTTTGTAATGTGAATTGTGTACACCACTCATTTTTGTAAAAAATCCTCGAACAGATCTTGTTTTGCGTGTTTTTAATTCATGTACGTAATATGATTCTGTCGTATTACGTCAGAATACATTCTGTCCGAAAAATGTAAGGTTGCCATTTGAAAAATTATTGGTGACGTCATATCCGGATGGCGGTTATCACCAGGGCCGTAGCAAGGGTGACACCAGGGGATGGCTGAGCCTCCCTAGAGCTTAAGTACAACGTCCGCCAAGAGGTTGGCATTATATGGAATTTTTTTATTGTGAATTTTTTTTATTATGCGTATTATAATTTCTGCAGGGATTTTATCCAAGAAAGAGTCAAATATATTGGTTCTATGAAATTGGCAACCCCGTCAATATGTTCATAAAATACCGCGTTCGAAAAACACTTGCAAAAGCTAATTTTCCATTCACTCTTTTTTTCAAGCTACAAACTGTAGGTATCGAATAGATCAAACATTTGGAAACAAGGAGCAAGAATTTGAAAACTTAAAAATAGTGTGAGATTGTTTACAGATTTGCCTGCCAAATGATTTTACTGATTAAAATGTAGCGTTTTAATTAAAATAAAGGAATATTTTATATTGGTAACACAAAAATTACTTCACAACCTCAACTGTCAAGCAAAAACGTGGCAAAAAAATTCGTCAAATGATATTTTTCTAAAAAATAAAAAACCGGGAATTTTTTCATGAAAGTTCGTATTCGACATATAATTTTTTCCTATGACATTTTTATATGTTTTAAAAAATAACGTCATAGAAAGTTATGGCAATATAAAATTTAAATATTTGACTGGGTTGCTAATTTGACAGAATCAGGGTTCCTTCATGGTTAAAATTTTTGCAAAGAGCAATATGGAAGATGATTTTTGGATATGGAAATGGATAATAAAATCCGATATACTGTAGATTTTGATAAGTCGCTGTATATTATTTTGCAGAAATGGAATTTCTATTGGAAAAACGATACTTTACTAGAAACAGGAAAGAAAAATGAAAACTTCCTGTAACCATTTTGATTTTTTTATGTTATATAAAAAAATTCAAACCCCTTCCCCAAGATTTTTTTAGCCTCCGTCAAAAGTCAGGGCTGGGCTACAGTCCTGTTTATCACAATCTTTGTTTGTTGCCATTTCAAAGAGTGTGAAAAAAAAAGAAGAAAACTGAGCTCTTCGAGGATTTCATGTAAAATCGTGTATCTTTAGATATACAGCGTGCTGTTAAAATATGGTACAAAATTCATAATTGCGTAAAGTTTTATGCATGTTTTATTCATAATTATGCAAAGTTTTAAGATTACCACTCGGATTCGTCAATTTTACTTTTTAAAATACATAATATCTTCTGACGTGCAAAAAATATTCTGACGTTATTGATTTTCCGGCAATTACATTATCTTCTTTTTTTAGCAGCCTCAATTTCTTTGTTTGATTTTGGTAGCTCTTTGTGGTACAAAAACCAATGTGACAATAGTCTGATGAATCTGCTTATCAGTTTTCATAAATTAATTCGGGTGTAAACTCTTGACACAATCATTTGAAAACGTTATCAATCTGTCAATTTAGTCTATGTTAGACTAAACTAACACCTTTATTTAAACGAGAGAAGAATACAAGTTTGATGATGATTGGGTATGACGATAGGATATAGACACAAACAGAAGCATGTGAATTATTCAACCAAGAACATCCTGATAGACCCTCTATTACGAGTACAAGATCTGCAGCAGCAGTGAGCAAATTGCTTGAAACATTTGCAAGAACAAGAGCTGTAAACGATGGGTCGCGACAAGGTCGACCTATAGTAAGACAAGACGCCAAATTAAAGCTACTTGAAACTGAAGAAAATTCCCATCTTTCTACAAGACGACTTGCAATAAATAACAACGCGACCCAGTCTTTTGTTGTAAGATTATCAAAACAAGAAAAATATTACCTGTATAAAGTGCAAGTGGTACAGAAGCTGAACGATGATGACCCAAAAAAAAAAATGTGTGGGTAGGAATGATAGGACGGCGCCTTTTAGGGTCCTATTTTTTTTGAAGAAAACGGGATTAATGCCAGCTATTTAGATATGTTACGGTTTGAGTTGGTACCAGCGATAGCTTTTATTTTTCCCGATGATGAAGATAGCAACATTCCCTATCAGTATATTTGGTTTCAGAAATATGGGACCCATCCTCACTTCGGTGTCCGTCGATATATTGACGAAATATTTCTTCGACAATTGAAGGACTATTGGCCACCCCATTCTCCCGATTTAACTCCATTACATTTTTTTTCTGTAGGATCATTTAAAATTAAGGGTTTACTTTAATAGATCTAACAACCTAGAAGCTGTGCGGCAAAGTTTTTTCTGCTAAATGTAACAAATAAGTGCGGCTATTGATTGCCTTAAAATCATTAAAGCAATTATAAGTCTTGTTCCAAACTTTATCATCACGCTGTATATATTACTCCACAGTTTTTAAACAAAGTGTAGCATATAATTAATGTATTAAATATAGTTTTTCTGTTAAATTTGAATATCTTATATTCACCTCATTCAAAAAAGTATTTTTTTCTCTTAATTTTCTTTGATTAATAGTCAAAACTAGTTTTCTTCGCTTTCACAATATTATATTTAACATGTCGTACAAATAAATTAAAATAAATTATGATACATAAAATATCAGCCCTACGGTCGGAGGAGGTCAATGATAATGGAGGGGGTGCGGAAGCCAAGAGTGCTTTCCCGTAAACGGGGGCAGGTGCCGGATGTACAGGGTGCCCGGATTTCTCAACGACCGCGTTGAAGCCGTTATGATCATCAGCGGTGTAGTGGACGGTACGAAGGGTACCATCAGGTTCAGCGACTGTGTAATACCCCTTCACAACGTCGCCGTCGCGCTCCTCATGCTGGGTCTTGTGGTCTCCAGTATGGCCATCTTGAACACCGTAGCTGAACTCGTACTTGGGATGCGCCTGCAAAAAACACCGACAAGTATACATCGGAATTTTGGACAACATGCCAGGATTGGACTCAAAATTTCAAAGCTAGTATTTTGTATCAAATGAGTAACTAGAACGTCAATTCTGCAACAGCGATGGAATGTCCACTTCTATAACAATAGTATTCCTACCTTGTCTTACGCAAATTCCCGTCATGGGATTGTTTTCATCTCATCAACACTCTTAACGCGGCCTTGATCACATCGTGTGAGAATTTCTGTGTTTTAATTTGTAAAGTGACGTGAAAAATAATACGCCACCAGACAAAAAAAAATAGACGAGAATTACTGCAAACCTAGATCGATAGTGACTCTTTCGTGACTTTGTCGTGTTTTGTAAAGTAAGACGAAACCTCGGTTCATGTAACAGTGAGGGAGAAGCCCTGACTGTAAAGACAGGTGTTTCAAATTGTCGGATAATAAAAACAAAGGATAATAGCTATACAAAAGATTCCCTATCAAGACTGGGGAGTCTGGTAAAAAGTACCAAGCTGAATAAGGTGATCTAAAAGAAATGGAGGACCTTTAATAGACCTTTGGGAGGCCATGGTGCTTATTAGGACTATCTGACCAGCTCTTAAAACAAACCGTTCAAAACAAAAACATCATCAAAGTTGGTCGAAAAAAATACGTATTTCTATTCTTAATCTTGTTTATAATCTTATTGAATTGTCAAGGCTGTCATTATTAGAAGACATAAATTATTTATTACAAAATTGTGATAGCCACTTGTCAAAATTTTGATAACAAGAAAGTTTCGCTTCCTACCTTCGACATAAACACTATTTCTATCTCTCTCGTTCATAGCCAGATTTGATGACGTTTTTTTTTAATGGCTCGCTAATTTATCTTAACCTTAACCTTATCAATTGTTTATTTATTAGTTTTATTATAATATATGTGTGTATATATATATATATATATATATATATATATATATATATGTATAAGCGTATCTTAGTTACTCTCATAAAAGCACAGGCGGACCGACCTCCGGGTTACCGCGTCAATCTATATTAAATTTGTTTGCATATATAGGAAGAGGGGGACCTACTCTACAGGTTTTTCAAAAGAGGGGTAATGATTTCTAAAAACAAAAATCATATATACTTTATATATTTAATATGATATACAATGCGCATTGTTCCCTCCGGGTTATATATATGTAAGTGACGGTCTCAACTTACTTACCTCCAATATTGAAACCGGTTGTTGGAGGCCAGTATGAGCGGCATTTACAAATTTATGTACTTATTATATATTTATATCTAACAATTTTAAACTTAACATTTATACAGTGCGCGCTAAAGTATGGAATAAATTCAGTAAATGTGAAACAAGAAATTTTTGGAAAAAATCCTCGAACAGGTCGATTTTGTTTAATAAAAACACACATTTTTGAGGGAACGTCTATTTTCAGGTGTCATTTGTTTTTGAGTAATGATGCCATCAACTTATTTTTTAAATGGTAACCCCCCATTTTAATTTAATTTGAGAGACCCTTTCATTGTCGATTTAACGGTATAAAAATGTGTCCACCTTACATAACAAAATTTTTGAGTAAATGACAATTGAATGTTACAAAATGAAAAACATATTTTTCACAATAAATAAACGAAAATTTCTTTAATAAGCAAATACAATTAATTAAGTGTTCGAAATACCGTCCATCAACTTCTTGGCAATATGCAAGCCTGTGTAAAAATTCTTGTATATTCTGAATGACTTCCGGGGTAATGGATCCCATTTCATCTCTAATGCGATCCCGTACTTCGGGTACATTATGTGGTCTTCTGCAGTAAACTTTTGATTTTAAATCACCCCATAAAAAATAATCAAGTAGTGTAAGATCTGGGGATCTCGCGGCCCATTCTATCGGGCCTCGTCTGCCAATCCACCTCTGAGGAAATATGACGTCTAAATATTTACGAACTGAGCGCGCATAATGCGGAGGTGCTCCGTTTTGATGAAACCAGAGTGTGTTATTTGGAATGTCAGGATCTTTCTCGTTTGGGAAAATTACTGCAAGCGCTGGAACTAGATCATTTTGCAAGAACTCCAGATATATTTCTCCTGTGAGATTTTCTTCAAAGAAGAAAGGCCCTATTATTCTGTTTGCGACTATTCCGGCCCACACATTTAATTTCTGCGGATGTTGAGTATGTGCTTCGATGATCCAATGAGGATTCGTCCGACGCCAATACCTGCAATTTTGACGGTTCACTGTGCCCGTTTAGACAAAACATGGCTTCATCGGAAAAAACTATTTGCTGGTGTAAATTTGGATTTGTTTGATCATAGTTTCACAGAATTGCAGTCGCCGGTCGGAGTCGTCTTCGTTGAGTTTTTGCACAAGCTGAAATTTGTAGGGTTGATAGTTTTCTTTCCTCAGGATACGTAGAACTGTCGTCTGACTAACTTCATTTTCTGAGGCAACTAGTGTAGAGGTACTCTGAGGGTACTCTTCTATACTTAACATAATGTCAATCTTTTTATCTTGGGTAATTTTTGGACGTCCTGATTGTGGTAGATCTTTAACATCACCAGTTTCTCTAAATTTGGACTCAATATTACTAACTGTGGATTGGATGATAGGGTTATCTGGATATTTTGCAGACCTCCTGCTGAGTTCTGGTCTTATTTTCATATCCGATGAATATCTGTGTGTCACTGCTAAACATGCCATATAAAAATTGTAATTTTTATAAATACTAACACGTTACATTAACTTTTCGCACAATTTAATTATAAATTTAATGATAAATCTTCTGATTAAATTAATTTTTTTTTTAGAATTTTTTTGTTTATTTATTGTGAAAAAATATATTTTTCATTTTGTAACATTCAATTGTCATTCACTCAAAAATTTTGTTTGATCGACCTGTTGGAGGATTTTTTCCAATAAATTTTTTGTTTCACATTTACTGAAATTATTCCATACTTTTAGGCGCGCAATGTATAGTTTTCTTAATTGCCTGATACCTAAGGATTGCAAATGCATTTTTTTTTATTTCCAATGAGCTTTTATGTTCTTACGGGAAGTATTTTAGTAATATATGTAAGATTTGTTATTATTATTTGTTAGTATGTACATTGTATATTATTTTTTACTTCTAAACTATGATTGTGTTGAATAAATATTACAATTTAATATATTTATTTTTATTTAGAATTTAAATACAGTATTTGTATAGCATTTAAATAGAGTATAGATACTTAAGTACCCATATGTAGTTTCCTCCGGCTATATACAGGGTAGGCCATTGAAAAGGAAACACGCATGTTTTGGGCACTTAGACTAGTTTCTTGAAAAAAACGCTCTGACAGGTCGATTCTTGATTTTTGAGGGACAACTTTTGATATCAAACTTGATATTGACACATCAACCCCTGGCCTCAGCAACCTCTAACTCAAGAATTTAAATACGGAAAGGTGACCCCTCATTTTAATGGTCTTTTGATTCTCTATGCGAGTGCATGATTGGTTTTAGGTTTATAAAAATGGGAAAAGTGCAGAAAAAAAAATTAAAACATTAAAATTCAACGTCAGAAGAAAATTTTATTAGTTCAACAAATGTTCAAATTGTTTCTTTTTAAGAAGCGTGTAGTACACATGTTTTTCTTAAGAAGTAGGTTTCGTTCTGTTATCGGAATACGCAGGTAATTTTGAATTTCGATACGCGTTCAATTTTGATATTCTAATATTTTTCTACACTTTTCCCATTTTTATAAACCTAAAAACAATCATGCACTCGCATAGAGAATCAAAAGACCTTTAAAATGAGAGGTCACTCGGCCACCTTACCGTAATTTTTGTTTTTGTTGGGGGTTGTTGGGGCTAGGGGGTTGACCTGGCAAAGTCAAATTTGACATCAAAATGTGCCGTTCAAAAGATAAAAGGTGACGTGTTTCAGGATTTTTCCCAAACAACACCCCCCACCTTAGTTAATCTAGAGGGTGGTTTTCATGGGGAACTAAAAAAAAATTGAATAAAACTAATTTCGGCCATTCTGTCGCATAGAGAATTGAAAGACGCTTCAAATGAGGGGTCGTTGGACCCCCTTTCCCTATTTAAATTCTTGAGTTAGGGGTCGTTGATGCTAGGGGGTTGATGTGTCAATGTCAAGTTTGACATCAAAAGTTGTCCCCCAAAAATCAAGAATCGACATGTTCGAGCGTTTTTTCAAGAAACTAGTCTAAGTGTCCCAAAACAGGCGTGTTTCCTTTTCAATGGCCCACCCTGTATACATATTGAAGGTTGTTGCCTCCAGCTATAAATATTTTTAGTGTACTTATCCGTGTCTCCGGTTATAAACCTATTAGACTGTTTCAAAAAAGCGATTAATTTTTTTTCTTAATTATATCGAAAATGTTGTTGGAAATGGCAAAAAAATACTGTGAAATTTTGAGCTCTTAATATTAATATTAAGAGGTGCCGCATCGCAAATTTCCATTTTCCATTTAAATAACATGGGAAAAACATTATCTTGCACTTTGGAATTTTATAACTCTTGTTAGGAACAATATTTTGGAATGAGTAAGACATATCCTTATATAAAATTTAACGCTCTACAAAAAAAGGTCTCTTACAATTTTTCGATATATTTGTTTCTTCGAAAGTTATTCAAGTTTAGAGTTGGTTTGATTTGATAAATTTTTTACATTTTTCCATTTTTTTGACACAACCATCAACTTTATGGAAACGTTTCATAGGACATTTTTTTGTAGAGATTTTTATTCTCTATATGTACATAAAAGTTTTTGATATTATGTACAGGTCGTAAGTTATTTGCATTCAACTGTGAATTTTTTTTAAATATTCGGTTTTATTGTTTAAAATTCATTATATTACTTTGATCTATAAAAATAAAAGGTTTAATAGATTTTTAACCTAAAAATGTTTTTTTAACTAAAACAGCAAAACAACAAAAGTAAAAACAAATAAAAGCATTTTGTATATATTAAATATATACAAAATGCTTTTATTTATTTTTATAGATCGGTCGTCTTGACCTTAGAATGATTTCCAAGAATCAAATCATATATGTAAATCGGCACTCTTTGTTCAAAAAAAGAGAAACTTTTTCGGCAACTTATTTAATTATAATAAAAAAAAACATTTGTAGGTTAAAAATCTAATAATTGAAGTAATATAATGAATTTTAAACAATAAAATTACGAACATTTAAAAATAATTCACAGTTGAATGCAAATAACTTGTACATAATATCAAAAACTTTTATAGAGATAACTTATAGAGAATAAAAAAGATCTACAAAAAAATGAGCTATGACATTTTTCCATAAAGTTGATGGTTGCGTCAGAAAATTGGAAAAATTTAAAAATTTATCATCAAACCAACTCTAACCTTGAATAACTCTCAAAGGAACAAGTATATCGAAAAATTGTAAGAGACCTTTTTTTAGAGCGTTAAATTTTCTAGAATAATTGTCTTAATTATTCCAAAATATTGTTTCTAACAAGATCTATAAAATTCCAAAGTGCAAGATAATGTTTTTCCCATGTTATTTAAATTTAAAATGAAAATTTGCGATGCGGCACCTCTTAGTATTAATATTAAGAGCTCAAACTTTCACAGTATTTTTTTTTTCGTCATTTCCAACAACATTTTCGATATAATTAAGAAAAAAAATTAATCGTTTTTTTTAAACAGTCTAATACCTACGTTTAAGGTATTCCTCGAATTTAGTTCCTTCCGGTTCATATCGAAATGTAAATGAAATATAGCGTATTTCTGAATTTTTGCGATTAATTAGATTAGGTTATGTCTTGCATATTTTCAAACAGTCGGCCTTTCTTAAAGTTTATAAATTATAAATTTGCGTTGTACGTATTATTTTCAAAACACAGGATAAGTGCTAGAAGTATGTTACTTTTGAAATTGGCTAAACTAGCTATTTTTGTTTCGCACAGAGGGACGGATTTAAGGATTAAAATAAAACAGATATGTAAAAACCTTTTTTTATATACCTGTGATAATGCTGAAGGTGCCTATTTCCAGCATCGAGTTTTAACTTGGTCTCAATATACCTACCTAATAATATGAGGTATAGGTGCCTCATAATATAAGTTAGGTACTTAATTAACTTGAATTTTCTGTCCCATTGATTCTCTTTTATAGATTACAGTGAAATTGATATTTTTTGTATTTTACTATATATGATGTCATTAAAATGATCTTTTTGAAATTGTCGGGTTTCAGTAATTTTTTAGATAGATTGTTCATTCATTCATTGTTCTCAATAATTATAATTAAAGTGTTTTAACTAGATAAAAATTTGGCTGAAAATGAAGATCCAAGGTGATCAAGGATCTTTATTTTCCTTGGAGGAGATCCAAGGTGCACAAGGATCTTCTTCAAGGATGATCTTAATTTTCAGCCAAATTTTTATCTATTTAAAATACTTTAATTACAATTATTGAGAACAATGCATGAATAAACAATCTATCAAAAAAAATACTGAAACCCGGCAATTAACCGGGTATTAACCCGGCAAAAATGACCGAACATTCACTAATATTTAACTACAATAATAATAATAATAATATAATAATATAATAATAAGATATTTATTTACATAAAAGCTTTCACAAAACCATATAACACATATAATATATCAATAAATATAAATAAATATATATACTCGATAAGTGCTTAAGGCACTTGTTTCGAGACAAAATAATTTACAATTTATAGTTATGTACGGATCTTATATATTATCTTAATTTTGTAGAAGTATTTATTATGTACAATAAATGAAATATTATTATATTCCTTTTTACACACTTTTTACAGAAACAAAATTACAAATGAAACATTTTTTTACAATAATTAACAAAAAATATATGCTTTATCCATATTTTTATAGATACAGATAAAAACAAACTAACTAAAATAATATGTAATTATTATAGACAGTACTTACCTGTTCCCATTGTTTTAGCCAATTTCAAAAGTAACATACTTCTAGCACTCATTCTGTGTTTTGAAAATAATACGTACAACGCAAATTTATAATTTATAAACTTTAAGAAAGGCCGACTGTTTGAAAATGTGCAAGACATAACCTAATCTAATTAACCGCAAAAATGCAGAAATATGCTGTATTTCATTTACATTTCGATATGAACCGGAGGGAACTAAATTCGAGGAATACCTTAAACATAGGTATATAACCGGAGGGAAGTACATATGGGTACTTAAGTATCTATATATTAGACGGAAGGAACTACGTTAAATATATACGTAATTGTTTTGGTTGGAGGAAAGTACGTACGGCATGTTTATAGTAATAAAAACAAACGCTAGCGCCCGTGGCGAACCGTTGAACTAAGTGACCGAATCTCAGATTCGGTCACCTCAGGTGATGGTACGCTGGTTATATATCACCTCAGGTGATATATAACCAGCGTACGTGATATATGTACGTTGATATAACACGGAGGGGCCTCCTCCACTTTTTTTCGTCAAACAATAGCTATGACTAGTAGTGACTCCTGGTGAAAATTTCAATGCGTTTCGTACTTACCTCCGAAATCGGAGGTAAGTACGGTATATATGAGGGAAGTACGTTGAGTATATATGTATTTTGGAGGTAACTCCGTTGACCTTATAAGTATATATATATATATTGTAATTAAATATATTATATATATTTATTTTATGGTAAAACTGGTATGACGTCAGAATAAGAAACTCTGTGCCTGAATGGTTCTCAAAATTGACCATGTTTTTTTTAATTTACATTTAAGATCTTCGAAACTTTTAGGTCACATCAGAATTAATTAGGACACTTAGGACAATTAGGAATAATGATCAAAATATTTTTTTATCTAATACTAAAGGACTTAACACACTTACGTAATAATCTTCATGTTGGACTCCTGGAGCGGCATATCCTTTCGCTATAACAGGGGCGGCATAGCCATGAGACACAACAGGAGCGGCATAGCCATGGGACAGAACAGGGGCGGCTGAATGAGAGGAAGAATACGATGTTGAGTGGGAGGCGTAATCCAAGAGACCGGCTTGGGAGACAGCCGCAAGAGCTGAGACGGCCAAAATCTAAAAAGTGAACATACTTTTGTCATTTTTTTCTAAAATGATTGTATTCAGAATTTCAAGCGTTTATACAAGCTGTGTTTGATAAATAAAAATGCTTTATAGCAGAACCCATTCTAATAAATAAAATAGTATACGCAGCTGTGTTCATTATTTAATATATTTTCCTTTCTTACTTTTTACTATATATAATGTATGTTAAGTAGGTATTCGTTGTTGCTGTATTTACAAATTGTCTTTGCATCAAAGAACTAAGACGAGAAATGAAATATTAACAAATTTGAGGTTCCTGGGCACTGCAGAAGTAGTCTAAGTAGAAGTTTGATACAAAAACTATTTTCTATGTTTATTTTTAGAGCACAGAAAATAGATACAATTTATTATACCGTAAGACATTTTTACCAGATTTAACACTATATTGTGTGCTTTTACTGTTCTCTACTGGTTCGACTACAAAAAGAAAACGCTTTTTCTCATCTTTTCAAAGTCGTATTAACGCACAACTTTGAGAAAAATCCTTCATAAGAAAGAAAATGCCGAATGTCGAAACAATATCTTGATTTCCACTGTTAGATTTTCTTGTAAAATATATGTTTTAGAATATCTATGTTATGTCACACAAAATCGTCGTTTATAAATTATATACTACTAGCGACCCGTCCCGGCTTCGCACGGTTTACGATATCACGTTAGAAACCTCTAAAATTATCAGTGTTTCTCTACTATATTATGCATGTATTATACATATAAACCTTCCTCTTAAATCACTCTATCTATTAAAAAAAACCGCATCAAAATCCGTTGCGTAGTTTTAAAGATCTAAGCATACATAGGGACAGACAGCGGGAAGCGACTTTGTTTTATACTACTCGTATGGTATGATTATTCACAAATAAAGTAAGTTAAATACACAGTATTGTTAAATAATTAACGTTTCCTTTCGTTATGTTGACATCGTGTTCCTGTTTCACGTTATTACACATTACACTATTGTTACACAAAAATAGTTACACACCTTAGCGAACATTTTTTTTTTCGTTGTTAATGTCACAGTAAAACTAACTGCTCTGTGTTTCTTTAATTTGCCTTATATATGGATTGCAGTTCCCAAATAATGATAATGAATTTAATTCTCCCCCCTTCTTAAAAAATGCAAGACAGTTCGTAATGAAAGTGAATAGGAATGTGTCTAAAATTGACCCAGATTTTGTTACATTTCATATTTAATTTAATTGTGTGAGTTATTGGTACAATATCTGAAAATTGTACCCACAATGTGTGTGATTCAGCAAAAACTAATTTTTGTATTAGGTTGTTAGTATTTCGATTTACAAATAATATACAGTTTATAAACCTAGCAGTGAATAGTTAATTACTTAAATGTATAGTCAGCAAAGAAAGTACACGTTTTGAGGGTTGCTTAAATTCTGAACAAAATATACTGTAGTACCAAAAATTATCAGAATATTACACACATGCCTATATATATTATTTAAACATGCATATAAATTATTGTTCTAGTTCATAATCATATCATAAACTGAATATGGTGTTAAAATATTATAAAACACTGTTTTTCACATATTATATTAATTAATAATAATATTAGAGGTTTGACCACTGCATACATAGATAATAAACTTATCTTTTTCAGTCATTTATCAAAAAGCTATGACGTCATCGATATATAGTTTTAATGATAGTAAAATATTTTTTATGACGAAATTAGGAAGTCCACTTTTTTACGTATATTACTGTAAATATTGTGAAAGGCCACATAAAGATGTTTTTAAGAAAATCGACTTTAAAGTTAAAAAACTAAATTGACTAGAAATGAAAGGCAACTAACAAAAATACATAATTTCAATCTTCGAACTGTACATCGCTAATATCCTGACAGCGTGCAAGACGCTCAGCAAAATCTTGTTGAATATTATCAATAAATGGTGGAGAATGTGATGAATCCATTATGTTCATAGGCCGAGTTACGTATATTGTATTGTTTAATTATCCGCATAAAAAATTATAGAGGTGTCAGATCTGGCGATCAAGCTGGCCATTCAATTGGTACCCTCTTTCCTATCCAACGATGTAGGAAAACTAACTAAATCTAAATAGATTCGGATAGCGGCTGTAGTAATAGTAGTAGAACTATCTTTTTTTTTAAAGACTTGGATTTGATCTATATTTGAGTTAGATATCTATATGTAGAGAATTTTTTGGATGTTTCAAAAATCTATAGCTATATAATTTGTACAAATAAAATTCAATTTTCAAAGTAACACGAGGCTTACCTTTAAATTCGATGTGTAAATTAGTTTACAAATATAGTGAACGATTAGTTCGCTATATTTGTCTACCTTGCAAAGATATCATATGTGTATCTACTAGGCAACCATATAAACAATATTACAAATCAACATTTTATTATATTATTCACCCACAGATTAATAATCCCCAAGATTATTATATAAAATTGAAAAAAATACCTAACTAATAAACTGTCTTGTTACTTATTATTCCTCAATAATACTAAATATTTTGAGAAATAGCAGTATTACTAAAAAAGGTAAATGTGATTAGTTTTACAATTTTCGTATGTATATCGGTAGATTTATTAATTTTATATAATTCCATTTTCCGTCATTATTAACTATTCAAAAGTAATACTGGGTTTTTTCTTTCGCCTACTACAATTTTTTACTGAAAAAATGTCTAATTATAAAGTATATCACTTCTGTTGAAACGTCCTCTTTCTACCACTTTACACTTATAATAAGACGTCTGTAAATAATTATGTCGACAGAAATCGTCATAGGAAAAATTTGATAATAACCAGGTTTTATATCTCGGTAAATCCACTTTTACATAGAACTATCCGTAAGTAGTAAAATTTATAAACTTGTACTATCTTCATAACACATCTTAAAAACAATATGTATATTTCATAAAAGAGTCATCAACAAATATTAAACGTCAAGAAGAAGGTCAAAATCATCAGTCGTCAAAATCAAACAGCAAAGGGTTATAGAAATGATGAGAGAGGGTGTCACTGTGAATATGAAATATGTCACTGTGACTATTAATATGAGCTTAAAAAGCCCCCTCTCATATCTATAGCTGATTTTAAAAAGTACTGAAGTACATGTTTGTACCTATTTCTTAAAATATTTCATTTATGGAATACAGAACAACCTATTTAAAATACTTCTATATATGACTATTGAATATCTTAAAAACATACTATTTTCAGGCTTTTTGAATATACGAGTAAATATTGATAAATATTTTATGATCTTGTAAATGTCTCACAAATGAAGGATACTCTCCTTTCATGAACACTATCTCTTATATTATATTATAAACTCTGTCACTACAAATATATCACTAAAATTATGGAAAATAAAATTCTGAAATTTTTGCAGAAAAGTCAATGCGTTCTACATGATATCTTTCGCTGGAAGTAGATGTCAGTTTGCTTGTTTTGGCGATCTGAAGGATCAGCAATATCATACATATATGTTAACCCATATAAATTAGTGGTTTTAAAGTTAAAAAAAAAAAGTAAAATAAATGACATTCAAATTATTCTAATATTCTCAGCGATAAACTTTAAAGAATGGCAATTAATGCAACGTTTGTAATATAATATAAAAGTTCACATAAACCTAGGATGATATCGTTACTCAATGCATACGTCAATTTAAAAAAGAAATAATTGCAAAAATGTTCCTAATATCTGATGAGAAGACAATCCTTTTACGAGATTAAATTGGAGTATAAAAAGATTGCTCAGCGGAAATAAATCATCAGTGCATTGTGTGAAACAGCAGTAGAAATATGTTGTTAAAGGTGTGTGAATGTTGTGTCACAACTTCTTCTGGATCTCTTACTCACGCAACTTGGTTTAGAATCGTGGAAATTAGTAGTGATTGCAACATGTCACAATTAAGCTGCTATTATTACTATTTTATTAGCTGCTTTACGATTACGATTAAGCTGCTGTTATTACTATTTTAAGAAAAAAGTATACTTCACCATTTGTGTTGCAAAGTACAATTTTAATTTTTTATCTGATTTAGTAATTTAGGAACTATTCTCATATACAAAGACCTTGATACCAAAATGACTCCACTTGAAAAAAGAAGACCTTGATGTTAAAAACAGTTACTCTACAGAGAAATTATTAAAAAAGTTTCATCCAGACAAAACTTTCAAGTTTATCACAATATTTTCTAAAAATGTGCAAGTTGTTTTTTAAATGCAGATGGTCTTGAATTGTTTCTCTGCACTACAAAATCAGGGTTTGGAAAAAATAGCAATGATCTCGTTTTTAAGTAGCATTTGGGCCACATGTTGTTGTTTCTATATTGTTTGTTATTGATTAAAATGCACGGTCAACTTATTTACTTTTCTTATACCGTTATTATACATAATGCGTAAAATATTTTTTTTCATTATTTTCGTTTTATTCCATTTATGTTTCCATGATATTATACCATTTATGTTCTATAACTGTGAAGAAACAATAGTCTGTGAAAAAATAATAATCATTATTTTCAAAAATGATTTTACTATTTGTTCATATCAAATATAGACGTTACAAAAGTTACTCAAAATTAAAACTTCCATTAAACTACATGTTGTATAATTTGAATGATGTAGCTAATATATATGTATATAGCTTAGTGAGCTAATACATAACAGCTAATACTAAAATTTTAAAATATACATATATTTTTTAATAATTTGCCTCAAATGTCACCCACCATTTATTGTGAAGTATTTCTAGTTACAGTTTTAACTGTAATTTCATAATTTACTGACATTTTTATAATGTCTACATTGCTTGACATCATTGCAAGCATCATAATTATTAAGAATATGCGATAGGACAAAATTCTGAGAAAGCTCTTAGAAATTATGTTATCAGTCAGAAAAAATTAAGATATCACAGACCCACAAAAAAATTGTTTAGCCTGTGTCGCTCATGTATTATTGGGCGCTGATTATTCAGCTCGCAAAAATACATGGAAATATTCTATTGAGTTACCCAGGCCAAATGTTTTGTCTAGCTAGGTTGGTTCATTAATTTCACATAGGGAATAGAGGAGAATTTTTACTTCTACTGTTCATTCGTTTTTTTATGGTATCGCTGTCTTCTATTTTCGAAAGAACGGCGAAGAGGAAGTATTTTGCGATTTAATGGCACATCCTTTTTTAATGCCCAGCAGTAGCCGCTCTCTACACCAATTGCAAAAATTTTTTTTAGAATTTCTGACGTCTTTTTTTTACCTGATATCAGATGAAAGTTACACAATGGAAATACACCATTTTGCCTTCTTTCGACCACTTTTTGCTATTTTTTGAGGTTATGTGGAATTAAAAACCAATCGATCAATTCTGACTGCAGATTCGTATTCAGCGCGCAAAAATATGTGGGTACTAGGCCAAAATGTCTTTTCCGTCTTTTTCTTGAAAGGTATATAATATGGATATGCCATGGTGCCTCGTTTTGGTGATTTTTGGCTACTTATTTAGGTTATGTGAAATTAACAAATCAACATAGCCAGACAAAAAATTTGGCCTGGGTAGCTCAATAGTATATTCCCATGTATTTTTGAGCGCTAAATACGAATTCGCAGTTAGAATTGACCGATCGGTTCATTAATACCACATAACCTCAAAAATGTCCAAAATTAAACACTTTTTGAGGTTAGAAAGAATTAACGAACCAATTGGTCGATTCTAATTGCAGATTTGTAATCAGTGCCCAAACATATATTGGAATATACTACTGAGCTACTCCTACTTTTTGTGTCGCTGTGTATCCTTTCAGTTGTCAATCTTCAAAAAAGGGTATTTGATCTGTAACCTTGTTAACCCTGACGCATTATTTTTAAATTTATCTGTTTTAGACTGCGCTATTATCCACAATTTTGGTAAATGTCAAAGCAGGATTTCTCCCAGATGACTATGAAGAAGGTGTAGCCATATCAAGGACGTCTTATACAACACATCACGCATCTTCCAGTGACACATACACTAATCAAGGACATGATGGCCAATTATATAGTGCCTTAGGAAATAATGGAGAAAACTTAGTGTACTATAACAATGGTGGAAATGGTTATCATCGTGATAATGACTATAATGAAGGAGCCAATTATAATGTACGTAACAGGAAAAATAAAAAAAATTGTGGTTAAGGATTGAATTTTATTAGGATGCTAAAAATATAATGACCGTTTTCAGTATTAAATTTCAACTCCACGTGTCTTGGCACAAGTAAAATTTTAAAACAAATAGCAATTAAAATTCGAAAGATTCCTATACATGTATCCAATGGTTTGAAATAATTTGAAAGTTAGTTCCAATAGTTTGGAAATCCGGCGTTCTGTCGGCCGTTTAGTTTCGTTCCTGTTAGCATCAATTTGGTTATTTGTTTTATCTTGTATGAGCAAAGGAAATTTTTTTTACTGAAAGCCAGACTAATTTGTTTGTAACTTAATATCTACCAAGATCTACAAATGTTTGAAAAACCAATATACGATGCCTTTAAGGAATGAGACCAATATGATTTTATTGCTTACATGTTTGAGACTCATGCTAAAAAATAATGAGGTAATAAAATATCTCAAAATTGTTAACAATGAGATACACGAATGAAGGGCTAAAATTGTTTACTTTGTGTACCATTATGAACAATTACGCAGGCACACAAAAAAAATTCAAACCCCAGGTCCAAACCACTTGTTCTATATGTATTTTCCCTATTCCCAGGCTATTCTTACAAAAAGCCACATTTTATTGTTTTTCTTCACTGTTTTGCCTCTTTTTTTGCATTTATTTCGCATTTTTATAAAATAATATGAGTACCGTGGCTGGTACCGAGGCTGAATTCGAATTTGACAACCCAAAAACCATAACAAATGAACGATTGGATTAAAAAAAATTCTGACTCACAGATTTTTCCCACAAAAAGCGACAGATTTGCGATTTTGGCCACTTTTTTTGGATTTCTTCGCACTTCTATGATGGAGATATGCTTTCTATGGCTCAAAATAACTTTTAATTCTAATTTGACGAACAAAAATACATGTGAAATGAATTTTGAATGATGCGATAATTCTGTTTGCCTTCCTGATTATGCAATTTTTGTCGTTTTTTTTCTTGCATTTTAACAGATATAACGAGCTAACCCGCCAAAACTAACCCTGGATTCAGATTCAGCGACCCAAAATACATATAGAATAAGTGGTTTGGACCGGTGGTCTGAATTTTTTTTGTGTGCCTGTATTATTTATCGTTTTCTTTTATGTGTTTAACCTGTGATTTAATGGGTAATAAAATTCTTTAGGTAAATATGAAATAGTATCCTTTTGATTAGGTAACTAGACTATCTAGGAAATATCCTAAAAATTATTAAATACAACTGGGTTCATTTTATTTCTCATGTTTAGGATCCACCCAAATACGAGTTCCAGTATGGCATTGTAGATCCACACACAGGGGACAAGAAGACCCAACATGAAGTCAGGGAAGGAGATGTCGTCAAGGGACAGTATTCCTTGGTTGAGTCAGATGGATCTGTCAGAACTGTCGAATATACAGCAGATTCTATTCACGGGTTTAGGGCAATTGTACATAAAACGGGACAAGAGTCTGTCGCTTATGGGCACCATGACTGACGTACACTCTAGATAGAGGGCAGCACTATTTTTTTTCCTATGTTTTACGCTGAAACGAACGTGATACTGCTGCACAGATTTTTACTCATTATTTATAATTTATAATAGCATTTATTTACCTGGGCTGATTTTATATTTTTATAAATACATATTGTAAGAAAATACACTTTTAGCACATTTATTTAACAACTTCACCCAATTTATACGCCGCTAATTAGTGTGTAAACGCGAATGAGTGTATTGTAATGTACTGAAGTACTAATAATCCTCATTGGATGAAGTGGTTCACTCTTAACATCCACAAAAATGCTTGGGCTATAATAATCAACAGTGAGGTATTAGACCCTTTCTTTTTCAAGAAACCCTTACAGGACAAATATTAGTTTTTTTTTTTCGATATGAATTAATTCAAAAAACTCGACGTTTTCCACGAAACACCGAACTATTACACTTTTCTCGACGCGTTTCACCAACTAAGTTGGCATCTTCAGGAGAAGATTAAAACTCTTCTCCTGAAGATTCCAACTTAGTTGGCGAAACGTGAGTCAAGAAAAGTGTGGTAGTTCGGTGTTTCGTGGAAAACATCCAGTTTTTTGTTTCTACGCCGAAGGTCCCAGTACCCACTCCATGAATTAATTCCTAATGAATTAATGAATTAATTCGTTAATTTAAGTCAGTGGCGAGCAGTTTGAGAACCAGTTGGCCTAATCTTGCATTTTATTTTTAATATTATAGTTACTTTTTAATAACAAAACTAAACGTTCAAGGGCTAAAAATTTGATATAAAAATGTTTCCAATTCAAAACAATTTACATTTTCTGAAAATATTATTGGTTTTTATGGAATCCGAAATTATAGGATACCAATGTTTAAGTCTATAAAGTAATATCTACAGAAACTTTCATTACCTACATACCTACATGGTAGTATGTAACGACAAAAAAAAATACAAAAAAAAATAAAAAATGTATGTAGACATCTAGTTTTCAAAGTAGACCGCGCAAAACAAACGACGCAAATTAATGGTTTAACGAATTCTGTAGACATATAATATTTAAAATAAAAAATGCCCTCAATAACGTATATAACACTCTATAACAAACGTTATGTCCGCCCAGATCATGTACGGAATGGTTACATAACAAATATAATTGTGGAACAAGTCAAGATTATGATACTGCCGTGCGCTAATTGTAAGTGAGGGCCGTCTATGACACACCCTTCTTAGGTTATACTTAAGTAATAAAAAAGATATCGTCTCTACGTCTAGGTGTAGTATGTATTTCATATAATGCGAATATAATGTGGTAGTACCGGCCTTCGCGCTCGACTCTTGGCTAGGACATGAACCAGTTATACATACATATATTACCATCTCTAAATAACATAATAAATATTCAGAGACGTTCTGTTTTGCCTTTTTTCAGGAGCGTTACTATAAGGTATAGGCCAGTTAAAGAGGTTAGAATCGGGAGAATAGAACCGGGTTATACGATCACATAATATGTGATGAAAGAGACCCAGGTTGTATCGTATCAAATGTGAAACATTGTTAACATGTGCAAAAAGTTACATCATTAAGAAATCTATAATAGACTTACAGTATTGCTTGTTGTGGTAAAATATTCCCTACTTTATTAAAGTTCATGCTCATCGTTTCGTACCCACGACATAGATGTGAACAACTATGACAAAATACGCACAGGAATACAAAATATTTCATCTCAAGTTTTAGAGAAAGTTAGGCAGGAGTTTTAGTTCAGATTAGCCAATGGATAACATTTTGAACATTTAATAGTAAATTTAATAATAAAACAAACAATGGGAAGCTCTGGAGAAAAATGTTTTTTGTAAAACTGTTCATTTGCATACGTATATGCAACTTTTGCATATTTACTTAATTTCTTTAAAATAATTATCTTTATCATACATATGGTGGAAAAAACGGAAGGAAATTAAAAATAATCCATTTAAAAAAAAGACGTAACTGGAAGGACGACAACTTGGATTAGACAAATACACCATGTATCTGTCTAATCCAATGTTCCATTTGAACAACGACGTATTAAATGTTGAATTTCGATAACAAATTATCGTGGAAAATTATAAAACCCCTATAATTACTTCATTAATTGTGACGCGAAAACTCCACTAAGTGATAAAAACATTTTTTTTTGTAATAGTATGCCATGGCGATGTTGAGCTGTCACGGGGAAAAATGTTTGAAATGAAAAATGAAAAATGATTTCATAATTTTTTACGACAATTTTTTATCGAAATTCAACATTAAATGCGTCGTTGGATTCGTTACAAAAAGCTTAATTTTATGTAGTTGAAAGTGGCATATGTCTATTTGAGTTGTTCAAGTTATTATAAAAAAAAAACTGTTTTTGCGAACTGTAATCGACACTGGACGGTGACAGTACATTATTATCCTAGCAGTTGCATTTTAGATCATTAACCCCATTTTAGATCAGAAGAATCATATTTGAGCAATAATTGATCTTTTAATCATTTCAAAATAATTAATAAACAAATACAAAAAAACGCAAAAAAGACAAAAAAAGCAATCGTTTTAACTAAACATGACTTGCAGATTCCAAATATGTAAAAATATACAGAGTATCCTATTTAAAAATCAAAAGTTTCATAAGCATTCATTTCCGGTGAAACCGGAAGTTGCACAAAATTCTGTGTAGGCTAGACCAATAATTGGCATTTATACAAATTATGACACGCCAAATTTCATTAGAATCCTATGTTTAAAATTAAACAAATGACAGCTCGAACGTGATTCCGTTGACACCCGGTATATACGGTGTTCCATTTAAAATAAGGAAGGTAATTAATTCACCCTGTATATAATTTATCTATTATATTTATTAAATATCGAGTTTAACTTCTTCAGATACATATATCCTTTATAATGTCTATTACATTAGCCATGTTTATAAACTTTACTGCATCGGTTGGTTGTGAAGACACAGTGTAGTTGAAAACTGCCTTAACGTGGTGAACTCCGAAAAGCTATATTAGAAACACTGTTTCTTTTAAGTCATTCAGCCTTCTCAAATGAGATTGTCCTGGCTTGTTTCACCTTGTATATGAAAGTAGACTAGACACTTTTATCGATACGTGCGGGACAAGTAATAATTGGTATCCAGTAATTATAATTCTACTCCGACGAGATTGTGTAACATGCAAACAATTATTGACAGTCCTTAATAATAACTAATCAGATTTAGTTCATGCAAACACGTCGTTGTAAAATTAAAAAGAGTGAAATTAATTAAGATGGCGTTTGTAGTTAAAGAATTCGGGCGAAAACGAATATTGAATCTGCGGCAGTTTCACAAGAGCTAGCCAAAATCAATCAAGGATTTGAGTATGATTCAGGTTAATAATTTAGAAGATTGCATAAGTGATTCGGATACTCGGACAAACCCATTTCTTTCGCCAAAGGCCAAAATTTTCATTAACAGGTAGCAAGAGAATGTGTACAGACGTTTTAGTATAAAAATATCTATGGAGATTTTTTAAAGGCAGTGTGCATTTAGGTGTACTCGTGAATTTGTTGTGAATCAGCTTCCAGTCATGACAAGAAAGGTAAATTTATGTTTTGTTTCATTTGTATATTTATAAATATAATTTTAGAGTGGGTACTGGAACCTTCAGCGTAAAAACAAAAAACTGGACATTTTCCACGAACCACAGAACTATTATACTTTTCTCGACGCGCGTTTCGAAAACTAAGTTGGCATCTTCAGGAATAGATTAAAACTAAACTAGTTAAAAGTTTAGTTTTAATCTTCTCCTATATATAATTAACATAATTTTGTTTAGTACATTTTTATAGCTCAGTATTCGAAACATACACACTTTTATGAATAAAAAAATAAAAATCGATATTTCTAGTTTTGGAGAGAGTAGTAGAAAATATGATATAAGGAATTGTAGACAAAAGTTTTCATACCATTTATTGTGTTTCTGCTTTTCGTCTCTTCTTGAATGTGCATTTTTATAGGATGTTTAAGGTTTTTCTATCTCATAGTGTTGTAAATTTTGTTAAACTAAAATACAAATCTAAATTTTATATTCTGAAAATCAACTTTTTGCAGTAGATTAAGAATGAACAAAATAGGAAAACAGCCTAAGAGATTCTCTTATAAATAAGAACTATAAATTCATGTTCAATTTACAAGCCTTGTTTATATAGATAATGAGTAAAAATATAGGTACAGCCAACACTGATAACCGATAAATTAGTTTCTGTTTCAATAGACATTTTTATTTTATTTTTTTCCATTTATTAAAAAGAAATAAAACTCTGATATGTGGCATTTCTGTCACTCTGATGGTGATTCATGTGGAAAATAATATAAAAAATCGTTAGTAATCATGTCGCTGATGACAGCTAGTTAGAAAAGTTGGCTTTAATTTAGAGACAAAATTTCCACAATTTAATCCGGTAATCCGGTTTAATTTCCACAATTGAGTATGAGGCACCTGTTGGAAACAGTGACCATATTTTTATATTGGCAAATATGCAAATGAATTACAGAGTTAGTCAAACTTATACACAACAGAACAAACGTAATTTCCAGTTTGGTGATTATGCGAAAATTAACACTTACTTCTACAATATGCCGGACATTCCAGATTTAGATCTTGAAAATACATGGATATATCTTTTAGAAAAAATAAATAATTGTGTCGATCAAAATGTACCTATTGCGCAACGTAGAAATAGTAGCAAGCCATGGATTAATGCGTCAATTCGGCATGATATAAATATAAAACGTAAACTGTGGAAGAAATATAGAAGCAGTAATGCACATACAGACTATCAAATATATAGAGAGTATTCAAATGTGGTAACAACAACCATACGAAACGCTAAAAAACAGTGTGAGCATAATTTAGTAAATAGCAGAAGCAACAAGCAATTTTTCAAGTACATTAAAAACTCGCTTGATTCTAAAGTAAGTTCATTGTTGCTAAGACACCCTGACACTGGCGAACTTGTAAGTAACCCAGAAGAAGTTGCAAATCTGTTTGCTTTGGAATTTTCAAAATCGTTCAACAATGAGCCTGAAGATAATATGCCTACTCTCCCAGAAAATTTAAGAAACCCAAATACGATCAATACCATTCACTTAAATGAACAAAAAGGTATGGATGCTATAGACAAAATTAAATCAGATTCTAGTTCCGGTCCAGATAATGTTAACGCCACTTTTATCAAGAATTCCAAAGAATCTTTAGGGAAACATTTTCTTAGATTGATGCAAACTTCTATCAACGAAGGAAAAATCCCAACGGATTGGAAAAAATCGATTGTCGTACCCATTTACAAAAGTGGAGATAAACTTAATGCCAATAATTATCGACAAGTTAGCTTAACATCTATACCATGTAAATGTCTAGAAAGGATAATTTCACAGGAACTAACTGAATTCTTTCTTAATGCAGGAATTTTACATGAAAGACAGCATGGCTTTTTGCCAGGTAGGTCCACCGTAACGAATCTACTACAATGCACAAATTGTTGGACAGATGAATTAGACAACAGTCGACCTGTAGATGTCATCTATTTAGATTTTAAAAAAGCTTTCGATCGAGTACCACACCAGCGACTCTTATACAAATTAAAATGTTTTGGAGTAAGAGGAAATCTTCTCAGATGGATAGAGGACTTTTTGGCTAACAGGAAGTGCCAAGTGAGAATTGACGGAGTATGTTCACAATCCTATGTTCACCTATGTTCACAATAAGCGGAGTTCCTCAAGGGTCTGTACTGGGACCCTTACTATTTAATGTTTACATCAGCGATTTAGCTTTTATATTCCAATCAAAGGTTTCATTTTTTGCCGACGACACAAAATTTTTTGGAAACCCATTAACAGATTTTGACAAGTTGACCAATGACATACTGCGTTTACAACAATGGTGTTCCGAGTGGATTCTCGAACTGAATGAATCTAAATGTACAGTGCTACATTTGGGATCGCAAAATCCAGACAATCAGTACATCCTGAATGGAATGATACTACGAGCGGTAACAAAGCAGAAGGATCTCGGTGTCATTGTGTCCGATGACCTAAAATGGGTTTCTCACATAGGAAAAATTGTTAAGAAGGCAAATAGTGTTACCTACATGGTATCAGTCGCATTTAAAAATATGTCTCCAGAGCTATTATCAAAAATATATAAAATCTATATTAGACCTATATTGGAATACGCAGAAACGGTTTGGGATCCATACTTCGTTAGCGACATTCATATGCTCGAGCAGGTTCAGCGGAGGATCACCAAAATGTCACCAGCTTTGAAGAATCTACCGTATGAACAAAGGCTTTCTATCTTGGATTTAACTTCATTGTCACAAAGGAGATTACGGGGTGATTTAATCGAAACTTATAAAATTGTCCACGGTCATTATACAGTGCAGTTAACATTTTTTACCTTAAGTGACAATTCTCGATTACGTGGACATGATTACAAGTTAGTGCGAGATAGATTTCATAAATTGTGTCGTCAATTCTTTTTAAGTAATAGAGTACATAGGGCATGGAATTCTCTTCCTGATGAAGTGGTAAATGCCCCTTCACTTAATTCCTTCAAAAATGCTATTGACAGGATCAGAATATAATTTGAATTTTTTTTTTTTTTACACTTTCTCTGATGTACCTTACCTATAATTTATATATTATTTTTTTCTCTAGTAAGTATGTAAAAAAAACTAGCTATCGGTAGTGTATTTACTGTAATACTTATATGTAGTACGTAGTGTTTAAATTGATAGGTTTAAACGGCTCTGCCGCCTTACCTCTGTAAATAATAATAATAATAAAAATTCTTGAAGTTGGCCACCTAAAAATCCGAGGTGTAAGTAATTTAAAATAATTAACACATCTTGATAGTATTTTGAAAAATAGAAGACACGTATTTTGTCTTTTTTCGAAATTTTTATTTTCTCAATAGTTATTAACAATATTGTTTTTTAACACTGTTTTACAAAAAAATTGTTTTCTATTGATTGGGTCATCAAATCTTTATGAAATTTGGTGAGTATGTAGAGGAATATTATTAGTTTGCGAATATAATATAGAATTTCATGAAACACTTAATTTGTTTAAATAAATAGACAATACTTATAAACAATTTAATATTTATAAAACTTCTCAATCACTCACAAAAATCAGCGAAGCGAATTTCGATTCCTTGTTTAATTCTGAATAAATGAGATAAACAAAAAGTTGGGGACTTGCATTAGGCGAAGAGCGATGTTGTTTTGTTTACTTTGTCATTTGACGCGCAACGGCGCGAATAACGCCAAATATATGTTTCGCCAGTAGTTATAAGTTATGTGATTATTTTAAAATGCCAAAAGCGAATTCGTGTTGTAATCAGTTATAAAAAAAGAAGCACAATTTTGTTTATAAAAACGTCGTTCAAGTCAATAATAAGTGGAATACAAAATTTAAAAATTTAGTTGGATTTTTCGTTTGCCAATCTTGCAAGAGGCAAGTAAACAGACAACCAGACATCATTTTACCACCAAAAATCTTAAACGACATCGTAGTGAAGGGAAACTCTTCGATTTCTCCGACGGACAGTAACAGTGATAGTGATAAAAATGATATTAATGAGGATTTCGATTCCAATTACAAGGTAATAACAAATTTATGTAATTTATATTTTTGTAATAGTATGAGCGAAAATTAGATTTTCCGCACGCAAAGCAGTGCCGAAAATGCAATTTCCCGCATACTTTCGCAAAAAACAGTGCCGAAACATTTTTAAGCACAGGGCGGAAACATTTTTCCGCACGCACTTTTTTTACTTTTTCTAAAAATAAGTAGATTTAGACAGATTTGAAAAATGATTTTCCTGACTTGGCAAAGCACGATTTTTTAGCGACAGCTCAAGCAGCTTTCTTTTGAAAAATGAAAAATTCAGTTCAAGAAGACGAACTAATCGTAACATTAGACTTCGCTGAAAATTTTGCTTGCCAAGTTCAAAATGCAGTTCAATCACAGCACTGGGCTAATATTCAAGCCACTCTGCATCCCTATGTAGTTTATTTTAAAAAAGACAACGCAATAAAACACGAAAATTACGTAATAATTTCAGAACATCTTACCCACGATGCTAATTTAGTATTTTTATTCAATTCAAAGTTAATAGATCATTTAAAAAAAGATGTCCTAGATCACATAAAAAACATATTTTATTTTTCGGATTGTGCTGGGTCTCAGTATAAAAATAAATTTAACTTCATCAATTTGATTCATCACGAAAAAGATTTTGGTATACAAGCACAGTGGAATTTTTTCGCCACTTCTCACGGCAAAGGGGCTTGTGATGGAATCGGAGGTACAGTGAAACGACACGCATATAATAATAATAATAATAATAATAATAATAATAAGCAGCAGGAATGGGTGAATGTTTCCCAGCGTTTACGAAGAATGTTCCCCAGAAGAATTCCCAGAAGAA